>PVJC01002621.1:0-77603 GCA_004026665.1 Murina feae
CTATCTATCTATCTATCTATCTATCTATCTATCTATCATCCATCTATCTATCTATCATCTATCTACCTATCATCTGTTCTATCAATCTATATATCCATCCACCTATCATCTGTCTGTCTTTATTATCTATCTATCTATCATCTATTCTATCTGTCCTATCTATCTATCTATCTATCTATCTATCTATCTATCTATCTATCATCTATTCTATCTGTCCTATCTATCTATCTATTATCTATTCTATCAATCATCTATCTATCTACCTATCATCTACCCTATCTATCATCTATTCTATCTATCTATCTATCTATCTATCTATCTATCTATCTATCTATCTATCATCTATTCTATCTGTCCTATCTATCTATCTATTATCTATTCTATCAATCATCTATCTATCTACCTATCATCTATCCTATCTATCATCTATTCTATCTATCTATCTATCTATCTATCTATCTATCTATCATCATCATCTATTCTATCTGTCCTATCTATCTATCTATCTATCTATTATCTATTCTATCAATCATCTATCTATCTACCTATCATCTATCCTATCTATCATCTATTCTATCTATCTATCTATCTATCTATCTATCTATCTATCTATCCATCCACCTATCATCTGTCTGTCTTTATTATCTATCTATCATCCATCTATCTATCATCTATCCTATCTATCTATCTATCTATCTATCTATCTATCTATCTATCTATCTATCCTGTCTGTCTGTCTGTCTGTCTGTCTGTCTGTCTGTCTGTCTATCATTTATCCCTACCATCCATCATGAAAGCTCTCCTTCTTGCTCGGCCCTCCCCCAACAGTCCGGCATTTCTTCCCTCCCCTGCAGGTGAAATCACTGCAGTTAGCTTCCTCTCATCATTCTGGCTTTATTCTGCAAATGCAAAGCACATCTAACTATAAATTCTTAGCTTTTACCCTTTTTATACAAACGTTTGCACATTATACTGCCTTGCCCCTTGCTTTTTAATCCCCCCCAGTTTTATTGAGATATACATTTGAGGCACACAGCATAATGACGTGGCTTATATTGTGAAACGATTATCATAATAAGTTTAGTTGACAGCCATCATCTCATATAGAGACCCGGCAACGAAAACAATGCTTTTTTCCTTGTGATGAGAATCCTTAGGTTCTACTCACCTAACAGCTTTCAAATGTATCATTCAGCCGTGTTAACTATAGTCTATGTGTGACATGTGACATCCCCAGTATTTAGCTTTTCAATTAATAAGATAACTTGGAGGCTGTTTTGCAACACCGAGCAGCCCTCATTCTTTCTAGAGCGGCACAGCACTCTGCTGTGGGGGATGGACCATCATTTATTCAACCCGTCCTGTAACAGGAGCTACTCCCATCCTCGCCAGCAGAAGCCACGCTGCCATAAATAACCTCAGACAAATGCCATCCTGTACATTGCAGGTGATTCTGTAGAATAAATGTCTAGCAGTAGAACTGGTAGGTGTTTGCACTTGTGGTTTTGATAATAGCCAATTGCCCTCTGCAGGGGTCGAACTTCCCTCCAAGCTCTGCCAATAGAGGGCTGCTGAGCTTTAGAGATTTTTACAAAACAAATATAATGGATGAGAAATGGTATTTCATTAGTTTTGTTTGTGCTTCTTTTGTGACAAGAGAGGTTGAGCATCTTTTTTGTGCTTTGCAACCCTTTGTAAACCCAATCCTGAGAACTGTGTCCCATGCTGCCCATGGTTTTGCCAGATTGTAGGGCTCTCTTCTTTCCTTTTGATCACACCAGGGCCGTATCCTGGTACCCATCCCTGCCCAGCCTCAGCCTGGGCTCTTCTCTGGGAGGTGAGGAGGGTGAGGACAGGGGCTGGCACTGGCCGGACCAAGGATAGAGGCAGTCTTGGCTGCACCATCGTCTCATGAAGGGACCGAAACCCCAGTTCTAGGTCAGATAAATGAGCTAATGCATGGAAAATGCTCACGCACTGCAGGGCCTATAGTAAATGCTCTGAAAAAGGCTGCTCTTTATTTTATGTGTAGAACATGCAAATCCACAGGATCTATATCTCTGAAATCGGGCCTTGACCTGTCGTCCCCATGTGGACAGGGTACCCTGAGCTGGCTGAGGGTCCTGGTGCTGCCCCGGGGAACCCAAGGGCAGAGCAGAGCACTGGAGCTAATGCTTGGATCCGATTTCCACTCCGCTAGGTTTCTTGTTTGTGAAAAGCCAAGTCTTAAGAGCAGGGCCTCATCTGAGGCAGACTGTGGCTTACGGTGTGTATATTCACTTAATTTTCTTCTCACCTTCAGGTGCTGCTGCATGGTCCTGGCCTGGCCCTTCAGCTCTCTTATCCCCTTCTCCTCCCCCCAACTCTAAACTCCTAGGGCTCACAGTCGTCCAACGGGGCAGGTTATGGGCCCTTGGGAAAGCCAGGCTGGACTCAGGGGCCCACATTCAGGGTTATGACCATAATGGGAGGAAGGAGAGGGAGGATTCCAGCCAGAAATACGAGCTGAGAGTGAAGGGTTGTGGCATTCAGGCAATCTACTCCCCAGACCTGGGTTTGACCTACCATGGAGCTTGGTCTCTGCAAAGATTCCCCGTGCCTGAGCCCTCTTCACAGGGCCTTCTGCCCAGTATGACAGAGAGCAGCCGCTGGCTGGGCTGCTGGTCCCTAAGGGAGTCCAGAGGCCACCTGGAGTTCCAGCCACCTCTCTGTCTTCTAGCTCTGCAGCAAAATCCTGGAGAAGACGGCCAACCCTCAGTGGAACCAGAGCATCACGGTGCCTGCCATGGTGAGCCTCGGCCCTCGTGGGCCCACCCGGGGGCCCCAGGCTCCTGGCCTCCCCAGCATTCCACCCGCACCCAGACTCCTGGTTCTTCAGAAGGACTCCACACCAACATGCATCTCTTCTCTCTATAGTTTCCCTCCATGTGTGAGAGAATGAGGATTCGTATCATGGACTGGTGAGTTGCGCGCCACAGTCCTCGGAGGGAGCTGTCCTCACAATGGCTGTCCTCAGGGGTCACTGGGTCCTTCAGTTCAGTCTGCACGCAGTGGGCGTGTGTGTTTTGGGCAACTCAGTCTCCTCTGGGGGAGGCAGAGGAGGAGAGGGTGTGGGCCATATTTGGGAAACTCACTTGTAGCCCTGCTCAGAGTCAGATAGAAAGGCAGCCAGGTAGGGCTGGGAGGACTCCAGGAGCCTAAGGTCCCTGAGGTCAGGAGGGGACAGGAAGGCTTCCTGGAGGAGGTGGGCATTCCAATAAAGAGGGGATCACAGCAAAGGCAAAGAGACTGAAACAGCAGAGCTTCTGGGGGAATAGGCTGCGATGCCTCCCGGATAGGTGGGATGGGGTGAGAGGGCCCCATGCTGAGAAGCGCCAGGGTTGTCTAAGCAAGAGGAGCCACTGGGGGCCGGCAACCGGTGAGGGCAGTAGCCACGTGGGCATGTTGGAAAAGGAATGGCATCTGCCGCTTGTTGAGCACCGACCATCTGCCAGGCCATGCCCAGCCAACACTTCATATGTACGATCTCACCTGACCTTCAGCTTGACTCCCTTTTTTGTGTGTGAATCCGCACCCAAGGATATTTTCCCCAGTTTTAGAGAGAGTGGAAGGGAGGGGGAGGGACAAAGAGAGAAACGTCGATGTGAGAGAGACACGCTTCCTGCACGTGCCCTGACCAGGGCCAGGGATTGGGCCTGTAACTGAGGTACATGCCCTTGACCGGAATTGAACCTGAGACCCTTCAATCTGTGGACCGATCCTCTATCCACTGAGCCAAAGCAGCTAGGGCTTGACACCTTCTTTATAGGTGAGGAGGAAGGTTTGCAGCGATCGAGTAATCTGCTCTACATGACAGCTGGGGGCAGCTGAGGCCAGGCCTGCTCCCAGAGCCCACACTTAACCAGTGGCAGTGCTGCCTCCTGCTATGTGGAAGGGGTCTCTCCCGCACCCGAGGGCCCTTGGGGGTCCATACGCTGATCTCCAGGACCTTCCATACATCAGGCTTTCCAAACAGAGAGAGTTGTCCTTTCTCTGCCCCCAAAAGCCTTGGCTGTGCGGTTCCCAGTGTGTTGTCCTTTGGTCTCAGGCCCAGGGCACCCCCAGCAGGAGGATAATGAGAGACTGAGGAAAACCCCCAGGCCACAGAGCCATTACCGTGCGCGCCAGTTCCCGGGGCCCAAAGCAAACAGCTTGTGAGAATTAGAGGAGAGGAAGGGAGCAGCCAGGAGGGCGGGAGGGAAAGGCCTCTGGGGCCCTGACCACCGGTATGTTCCGTGGGGAAGCGGTTTTGGGGGGAGACGTGCTTTATGTCCACAGATGATCTCTTCATCTTAGCTCGCAGTGCGTGTGCGCATGTGTGTGCGTTGTGTTGCCTGGGGCGGTTGGCTGTGCACGGCTGTGCATGTGAATGCCTGTGTCTGTGCGTGTGGATGCATGTGTGCATGGGTGTACATGGGGTGGTTGCCCCGTGTGCGTGGGGACAAGCCTTGCCCGAGCCCCCGTGAACTGTGTCAAAGGCATCAGCATACTGTACAATCCAAACACATTACGGAATCTGGTGGTTGCCTCTCTGGTTTGGGTTGAAGTGGCATTTTTATTGTGAGTCTATTTTCAGACTTGCTGTATTTTCCAAAAGCAACCCCAAGCCCCCAAACCCAACTTCTGGCCAGAAAGCATTCTGCTGCTTTAAGTTCCTGTCCAGAGCAGTGCTTTCTTCCCAGAAAATGCAGATCAACTTGGGTTTCTACCTGAGTCCTGGAAATAGGATCTAGTCCATATGGCCTTTTCTCTTTAACTTAAACTTCCATTTGATACTTTAAGAATTTCTTCTTCATTAAAAAATAATACCCCTCCCCCCAATTAACCCGATCCTGCCCCCTTAAAAACAAAACTTCTCTTCCCATTCTCTTTGCCTCCTCAGCAGGTTCAGGTACTACCAGAGGTTCCCCTCCAAGTGCTGGGCTGGTGGTGGCGGCAGTTTAAAAGCACCCCTGACTGTCGGTAATCTGGTGTCAATAATCCCACTGTAAAAAGGGAATGTTAACTTTCTAGTTTGCATCAGCATTGTTCACCAGGAAAAATGGTAAAGATCAGTGCTGACAATCCACCTTTCCTAGCGCAGCTGCCGCCCTGGTGGAAAAAGTTAAAACCAAGCTTAACCACCTCCCTGGGAAATACGAAGAGGAAGGAAGAAGGGAGCAGCCCAGATGGGGTTTAGATTTAAAAGAGGAAAAAGTCACCAGCCCCCGTGTCTTTCACATGGGATTTGTGTATCATCGCCAGGGCCGAAGGACAGGAAGCAGGGAGAGAGGGCCTTCAGGCTACAAAAGTAAAAAAACAAAAAACAAAACCAAAAACCCCAAACAAAACAAAACAAAACAAAACAAAACAAAACAAAACAAAACAAAAAACACAGGGAAAATGCACCTTGGAAACTTCCAGAAGGAGATAACTTGCTCAGCTCAGTGTTTCTCAGCCTCAGCATGATGATATTTGGGTCAGAAAATGTGGGAGACTGTACCAGCCCTTTCCCCAATACCAAAAATGCCTCAGACATTGCCAAGTGTCCCCTGGGGGTCCACATCCCTGGATTGAGAGACGCTGGTGTAGCCTGACAGGGAAGCAGCAGGTTGCTGTAATCAAGTATGGGGCATAGCCCGCTCAAATGCCATCTTCTAAACCTCAGCTTGCCCACCTGAGGTTGGGGCTGATTGTAGTACTTACCTCATAGGGCAGCCCAGGGGACATAAGCTGGATCCCTGATGGTTTTGGCAAGAGCTTGGCCTCCGGTAGGTGCTCAGCAAATGCCAGCTATTACTCTCTATTATTACCAAAGGGGGCAGGTGTGGGTCTACACAGGACATAGTTGGTAATGGGTTCACCCATCAGTAAGTCTCCGTGAACTCGTACCCACAGTCCCCTATGCTGGTTGGGAGGAGACAAGCCTCCCTCCTGGGAAGCAGGACGGGCCCCCCAGGGCACACCGAGCAGCAGACAGGACATCAGGGCTGGGTTCTGGCTCTGCCCTTCCTTCCCAGGCTGACCTTGGACAAGGACCTTCCTGCTTCTAAGTCTCAGTCTTAAGGCTGTTGTGAGGATCCTGAGAGATGAAGGAGGTTACAAGTGTGTTGTCACATAGAAAGTCGGGTACAAAAAGGAATAGTGGCCCAGCCAGCATGGCTCAGTGATTGAGCGTTGACATATGAACTAGGAGATTACAGTTCGATTCCCGGTCAGGGCACATGCCTGGGCTGTGGGCTCGATCCCCAGTGTAGAGCGTGCAGGAGGCAGCTGATCAATGATTCTCTCTCATCATTGATGTTTCTTTCTCTCTCTTCCTCTCCTTTCCTCTCTGAAATCAATAGAAATATATTCAAATCTCCCCTCTCCCCAAAGCACAGAAAAGGAACAGTGCATTTGTGTTGGCTAATTTAAGACAGTGGTCTTAGAGGTAGTGTCTTCCTGGTTACTTGGTTTTCTCCTGGGTCTGGATATTTATTGAGCTCCTGGGGCCTGGCTCTCCCAGGGTCTGGGGGTCTGGCTCTCTGAGCAGCCTCCTGCCTCCTCCCTATCTCCTGAAGTGTCCCCAAGGACACCCAGGCTGATAATGGGTGCTGATGGCTGTGAAACGAACTAGTTTCCACCTGAGGAGGCTTGAGCAACACTTAATTCCCACTTTCTTCTTCCCTGGGATGACCAGGCTCAGTGAGATATCCAGTGTGAAGGCTGGGACCCTAATGATGGACACCCAAAGCCATTTCCTGCTGGGTGGGCTGTGTCTTCAGTCTTCCTCCTGTTCAGGCCCTCTCTGTCCCCTGTTCTAGGGACCGCCTTACCCACAATGACATCGTGGCCACCACCTACCTGAGTATGTCGAAGATCTCTGCCCCTGGAGGGGAAATAGAAGGTAAGCTCCCCCTCTGTTCTGCCCTCTAGTACCCAGTGCTCCCCCTCGTCCTGCCCCTGTCCATCTCACACCTCTAGTTTTGAGAATTTGCAGAGACGGGAGATATGTCTTTGCTGCCCATTTCCCAGGGCTCTGACCAATGAGAGATGGGCTTGTGGACACTTAGGATTCTCCACCCTGGGAGGGTGGGATGCACCTCCGACGGGAACTGCAGGACAGTTCACTCCTGCAGGTAGCACCCAGGGGTTCTGTATTGGCTGACTGTGCTCTCGCAGCGTCTCTTTTGAAACACGTTTCATTGGTCTGCTAAACAGTAGTCCATGATCATTTTGTAAAATGTTAAAGAAACCACCTGAAAGAAGATTGTAACATTTACCCATGAAATTACCCTTAAGCCTACCTTGTATCCAGCCTACCCTCTATCCAGACAGGATCTAACTTGGTATTCTGGAACCTTTCTATATGTATGCATGCATGCACACCTACATGCATATACATGTGTATATACACATACATGCTTGTGTGTGTACCTATATACATGAAAAACATGGTTTTGAAAAAAATTTCAATTGCTTTGAACATTGCTTTCTATTACTTGGCAGTACAGCATAGATGTTTATTCATGTTATTACATATTCTTCTACAATATAGTTCTAAATGATTACACATGTTCCACATATGCATGTGCCAAAATCCATGTTAACTAGCTAATGTTGAATTGTTTAGGTGTTTTCTTATTTTTCCACATTATAAACAACTGACTTTATATTGAACATTTTTGTAGCTGACTCTTTATTCAATTCACAATTTTCCTTTTGGAGGAACGCCTAGCAGTGGAATTGCTGTGTCAAAGGATTTGAACATTCTGAAGTTTTCGGTATATATCAAAATTTCCCTTCAGAAAGATTGGGCAGGGTTACATTCTAATCACTTGCAGAAGTTTTTTCTTTTTGCACCTTCACCAACACAGAGCAAAGTAATGATATGAAAACAGAACTTTGCTAATTTGATGGGTGATTTTCATTGTTGCCTTGGTTTTCATTTCATTGAAAACTGATAAAGCTGACCAACACAGATTTAAAAATATTTTTATTTATATTTTATTTGTTATCTATATTTTTAATAATTTTAGAGAGGAAGGAAGAGGGAGAGAGAGAGATAGAAACATTAGCGATGGCAGAGAATCATTGATCGGCTGCCTCCTGCACGCCCCACATTGGGGATTGAGCCCGCATCCGGGAGAATCAAACCGTGACTTCCTGGTTCATAGGTCAACACTCAACCATTGAGCCACACCAGTCAGGGCAAATTTAAAAATATTTTAATAATTAAATATATTTATATACTTTATCCTATTACATTCTATTGTAAGTTGTATGTTTCATGTTCTTGTCCAAATTTCTGGTGGTATGTTTGTCTTTTCCTCACTGTTTTTGTAAGAGTTCTATATGTGTATGGATGTTAACTTTCTCCCATCATTTATGCGGATTAATTTTTGTCAGCTTTATTTTACCATTTAATAGTTTTTGATGAACAGAAATTTAAAATTATTATGTAGCCAAATCTGTTATATTTCTCCTTAGTGTATAAGGCAAGGAGCTAACATTATTTTTTTTCAAAATTGTCCTTTGGTGATACACTATATATTGAATAGTCCTTTCCCTACATTTGGAAATACCACCTGTATCCCTTACTAAATTACTAGCTGTGTTCTTGGGCTTGTTTTCTTTTAAAAAAAATATTGTTGAAAGTATTACATACGTCCCCCTTTTCCCTCATTGACCCCTTCCAGCCTGCCTCCGGGGACCTCTGTTGTCTGTGTCCATGGGTTATGCATATATGCACACATGTTTTTGGTTGATCTCGTTCCACCCACCACCCACTCACCTGCCTGCACCTTCCCTCTGAGATTCTTCAGTCTGTTCCATGCTTCTATGGCAGGGGTCCTCAAACTTTTTAAACGGGGCCAGTTCACTGTCCCTCAGACCGTTGGAGGGCCGGACTATAGTTTAAAAAAAACTATGAACAAATTCCTAGCACACTGCACAGATCTTATTTTAAGCAGGACAGGCAGCGGCGGCAAAAACACCCGGCATGTGGCCCATAGTTTGAGGATGTCTGTTCTATGGTCTATTTTGTCTATAGACCTATTTTGTTAACAGTTTATTTCAGTTCATTAGACTCCACATGTGAGTGAGATCATGTGATACTTGTCTTTCTCTGACTGGCTTACTTTGCTTAGCATAATACTCTCCAGGTCCCTCCATGCTGTCTCAAAGGGTAAGAGATCCTTCTTTTTCACTGCTGCATAGTATTCCATGGTGTATGTAGATATACCACAGCTTTTTTATCCACTCATCTACTGATGGGCTGTTTCTAGATCTTAGCTATTGTAAATTGTGCTGCTATGAACATAGGGGTGCATGCATTGTTTCTGATTGGTGTTTCAGGTTTCTTAGGATATTTTCCTAGAAGTAGGATCACTGGGTCAAATGGCAGTTCCATATTTAATTTTTTTGAGAAAACTCCATACTGTTTTCCATAATACCTGTACCAATCCTTGGGCTTGTTTCCTGGGTTTCTATTATCTTTAACTAGAGGCCCGGTGCACAAAAATTTGTGTACTTGGGGGGGGGTCCCTCAGCCTGGCCTGTGCCCTCTCACAGTCTGGGACCCCTTGGGGGTTGTCCATCTGCTGGCATGTCTGGCCAGCTGATGGCTGTTTGCAGGCTGGCCAAGCCCCCCAGTGGGAACCCTCACCCCATGGAAGTGTGGCCAGCCTGGGTGAGGGGCTGAGGGCCATTTTCTGGCTGCCCACAGCTCCCATTGACCCAATGTCCTAGTAAGGCTGGCTGGAATCAGGTTTCTGGGTTTTATTTATCTTCTATAATTGAAACTCTGTTGCCTTGAGCAGAGGCCTAGTCAGGCAACAAAGCCTCCTGTTTGCTTTAGCTCCGTGGCTTCTCTAATTGAAACATTGTTGCCTTGAGCAGAGGCCCAGCCAGCCTAGGCAGGCAGTTTCAACTCCATCACTGGTGCAACGGAAGTCTCCTGTTTGCTCTAGCTCTGTGGCTGACGGCCGCCATCCTGGCTGGGTTAATTTGCATATAGCTGCTCTGATTGGATGGTGGGCATGGCTTGGCTGGTGGGCGTGGCTTAGGTGTCTTGGAGTGATGGTTAATTTGCATATTACTCTTTTATTAGATTAGATGGGTATGTATGCTTATTATTTCTTAGGTTTTTGTTTCTAGGTTATTTTAGCTCTGCAAAATTAATTGGATGAATTTAAGGCTTTTCTAACATCTGGGACAGTTTATATAACATGAGAATATAGTCTTTTGAGGGTTTGAAATAATTCACCCATAAAACCATATGGGCTGGGTGCCCTTTTTGAGTGATTATAACATTAGCTCTTTAAAAACTTTTCTGTTTCTCTTGTGATCATTGCTATTTTCAGTGTGTTGCTTTTGCTATAGTCAGTTTTGATTATTTGTATTTTTCTAGAAAAGCATTATTACATTGAGGTCTTCTAATTTATTTACACAGTGTTGCACAGGTCAGTAATTTAAACAATTCTCTATCTATGGTGTTTTCTGCTTTTGTATTTCTAATGATACGAGAGGCCCAGTGCATGAAATTTTTGCACTCGGTGGGGGGCTGGGAGGGGCAGGTGATCCCTCAGCCCTGCCTGTGCCCTCTCACAGTCCAGGAGCCCTTGGGGGATGTTGGGTTCAGGGCTTCTGGCTGAGTGGCACTCCTCCTGTGGGAGTGCACTGACCACCAGGGGACAGCTCCTGCATTGAGCGTCTGCCCCTGTTGGTCATTGTGCATCATAGTGACTGGTCATTCGCTATCCAGTTGATTTGCAGATTAGCCTTTTATTACATAGGATGTGTTTGCATTTTCTTCCTTTTTTTCATGATTAGCCCTATTAGAAAATTTTTACCCCCTACTTTATTGGACATTTCAAAAATCAGTTTTTTGGATTTATCAATTCTACTATTTTTCCTAGTTTTTAATTCTCTTTTTACTCTTCTTAACTATGTATTTTTTTGTTTCTTATTTCAGCTTTCCAATCAACTTCTTGTGTTTATTTTTAGTATTTCTAACTTAAATAATATAAATATGGTTTCTGGTCCCAATGTCATGCTTTTGGCCTTTAGCACACCCCAAGGTTATATTTACTTCTATTTTTTATTTTTTACATCTAAATATGTAATCTATTTTGGCGTGTTTTCAGAGAGCAGCCTGATTTGACTCCTTTGTAGGTAGTCTGTTTTTTTCTGACTAGATGCTGCTTGTAGGCATGTGTTGTTTTTATTGCCGTTTAAACATTACTTTCATCAGTCGAGATACAGACTCTTTTTATTGAATTCTGTCGGTGGCATGGTGAATTCTTAAATCTGAGTTGAGGAATAATTTCTTTTATTCTAACATCACAGCCTGGATGGCTGAAGGCAGGGTGGACAGGGATAGAGTAGGAGTTCTGGAACCAGCAGCTTAGGTTCAGTTGTGCTTTTTGTAGCTGTGTGAGTTGCTCCAGTCTCTTCTTACTAACCTCAGGCACAGGAGGTTGTTAGAAGGATCCAGTGAGATTTTAAATGTAAGGTTCTTGGAGTGTCTGGTACATAATAAACCCTAAAGTAAGGCTTAGTATGTATCATCAGTATTGGCTTTTACATCACTGATTCCCCCCCCCCCCCCGAATTAATTCTGATATTTCCCCTGTATTCTGCTTTGTACTATATCTCATGTGGTTTAAAATTGGCAATTACATTTTTAGATTCTTGTCGCGCCTTCTTTTCTTGTTATTCCTTTTAATATTTTTTCCTTTCCCTCTTTGTCTGCTCTCTCCCAGAAGTTTTGCTTTGTTCCACGAAAGCTATGTCTCTTTGCACTCTGAGGCTTCAAAATTATTTCCTGAGATCTCCAGGGGAAAGCGCTCTTGAATCTCACAGATGCCATTTCCCTCTCCTGGGCGGTACTGTTGTTCCTCCCCCTTCGTCGCTCACTCTAACAAGAGTGTTGGTGTCTTTCTATAGGGCCTGTCCATCCATCTGGTTAAGTCTTTATTTAAAAAAAAAAAATATTTTAATGATTTTTTACAGAGAGGAAGGGAGAGGGATAGAGAGTTAGAAACATCGATGAGGGAGAAACATCGACCAGCTGCCTCCTGCACACCCTCTACTGGGGATGTGCCCACAACCGAGGTACATGCCCTTGACCAGAATTGAACCTGGGACCCTTAATCCACAGGTCGACGCTCTATCCACTGAGCCAAACCGGTCAGGGCTGGTTAGATCTTTACTTGGAGGACAGCTGAACGTACCCCGTTTCTAGAAGACTCCGCACAGTGCCCTGGAAGTTGCCCAGTCCCTCGAGGTTCTCTGAAACATTACGAAAAGAACTTCTAATTGTAGGAAATTCAAGCACACAATAAAGTAAAGGATTGTACAATGAATTCCCAGGTTTCCTTGCTCAGCTTCAGCACTAGCTGCTCTGATTTCATTGCTGATACTTGTAATGAATGAAACACACAAAAACTGCCTCCCAGAAGGCCCTACTGTCAGGCTTCCTCCTGCCCCAGCCCCTCACCCTCCTGACAGTGGGAGCTGCTGCCCCGGGAATTGGCCCTCTTCTCTAATGCTGTTCAGATAATTTCTCAGGGTGGCTATCTTGGCTGTGGAAAGATCTGAGGTGGGGGCAGGGGGTGGGTGGGGTGGGAGAGAGGCTGTTCTGGCCCCTGTCACAGACCGAAGGCCCTGCTATGGGAGAAACGTCTCCAGTTTGCCGTCCGGTGCTTCCCTGTCTCTGAATCCAGGGACAGACCCCGGTAGAGGCACAAAGTAACCTCCCGACTCTCCCGGCAGTTCTGTTTCCTGAGGTTGCAGCGATGCCTGCCGTCAGGCGCTGAAGGGGAGTGTAGGTCCCTGGCTCCCCTCAGGAGGTGATGATGGCCTTGGTCTGTTTTCTGGGTCTTATGATGAATATTTTAATGGGAACCCGCGAAAGATGCTGATTTGGCCACTAGATGGCGCTCAGGCCGTGGGCAACCCCGTGTGGCTCAGGGAGGCGTTCACAGGCCGACCACCGGCTCCCGCAGACTGTTTTGGAACCAAATGAGCATCTTCCCGCAAGCAGCCAACACGTTTTACGCGAGCTCTTAGATAGCTCGACCTTGGTGGCAGAAAATGAGTTAAACGTACCGCTCACACCAGAGCCCTTCTGCACCGCTGCTCTGATGCCCCTTCCCGCAGAGGCGGCCCTTGCCCAGGCCCTGGAATCTCGCACTGGCCTTGCTCCCTGCCAGCCTCCTCCCCCTTGTCCTGAGGCCACCTTGAAGATGCCATGGCACCTTTCCGTTCAGCTCCTTGTATTTTTCCTTCACCTTGGGGGGGGGGGTTTTTCTCGTTCTCTGTATTCCCTGCCTCCTGGTTCTCCGGATTATTTGGCCCAACCAGGATTTTTTGTTTTCGTGTTTATTTCCAATGAGAACAAGTCCTAACAGTAGCCTCTTAAGCCCTCTGCCCACAGGTCTGCCTGGCACACCGAAGTGTTCCCTGGACCCTGCGCGCCAAGGCACTTAGTAAAAATTCTGTTTTCTGAAAAAGAGTGATTTCCCCAGAAGCTGCACTTCTTTTAAAAGGGAACGGACGCGCGAGACCCGTGAAACCCACAGGGATGCTCTTACGATGTTACTAGGGTACAGATGAAAACCCGCGCTACGTAAATAGCATGTGCGCCCTACAGTTTTTCCACAGCAGGGAAATCCGAGGTTCCTTTCTTTTTGTCTTTGGAATGTAGGTGATCATGATTTCCCAGAAGTTCTCAGTGTCTCCTCCACCTGGCACAGGCTGATCTCAGGCAGCCAAACTGTGGGTGTGTGGCGTGTGCCGAGGGGCCGGGCTGGCCGTAGGTACCGGCCTCAGCGTCTCCAGTAGACACAGGTGCCCCCGGGGACTGTCCGGGGCTGTGATGTGTGGGTCGTTGGGCCGGGAGGGCCTGGTCTGGTCCCCCTTAGCTTCCCCAGGTGAGAGAGTTGGGCTTGGCTGCTCAGGCCACAAAACTGGGAGCATTCATCTGTGTTTTGGGGCTTCCTTGGTCTGAGGGAAAACATGCCGAAACACTTGGTGTTTTGGCAGAAGGGCGATGAGGCCTGAATAGACGCATTGTCTTGGGTGCCTTCCCTGGTCACTCTGCCCTTGACTTTACGAGCTGTCTGCAGACACAGGGGGAGGCCCTGGGATGATCCTCAACCCCTGGAGCCCTAGCGCCCTGCCCCCAAGTTAAGAATCATTGGCCTAAGTTGTCATCAGCAGGGCTACGTCCTACTAGTGCCCAGCACTGTGCCGGGGCTGGTCTGCTGAACAGACAAACGAATGGGTGAAGGAATTAATGAAAGGAACCGTTGGGAAACAGGCTACTCTGCAGCCACCCCTTTGGTCCTCCTAGCCACCGGCTGGTGAGTTTTAGGGGACAGTTGTGTCTGGGCTGGATGCCGGTTTGCAGCCAGGATCCCGAGTCCGCCTGTGGGTGGGAAGGCGAGTTTGTCTCTGCACCGAGCACACGGAGGTTCGAAGTGTGACCTGGGCCTTATTAGCCTGAGATCACTGGCTGGGCCTGTTTGTGATCATTTGGAAGGAGCTTAAAATGGAATCTGTTTGCTCCAGGGGGGCCCTGGCCACTGCTCTCCTCGGGGCTCTAGCCGGTCCGTGTGGGTCCTCCCGCTGTTGCTGAAAGCTCCCCTGTGACCAGAGGCCCTGCTCCCCCACTGACGAGTGAACATGGCCTGAACTGTGGTTTCTGCAGCGGACTTCTGCCAGGCGGTGTTCTCGCTGGGGCCTGGCCGGGAGAGCTGAGGGGCTGGGTCCCACGCCCCCTGGAGCTGGGCCTCACCCTCCTGGCTGCCTTCTGTGCTCAGTGGTCATCCCTGGCACCCACACTTCCAAATTCTCTTCTTCTCCACACACACAGTCTCTCTGTGTCTCTGCTCATTCTTCTTTCACAGTGTTTTGCTGAATGCTTGGTTCTTACCTGCAGTGATGGAGCCCTGGGAAAATAGTCGTAGGCATTATTTTTCTTACGGAGACCAATAGGTAAGGGTGAGCAGTGAATGAGAATCATCAGGATTTCACCATCCACATCCCCAGGCTGGGTCATGACCCCAAACTAAGTTACACTTAGCTGATTGCAGGAGGAGTGCAGGAAAGGGCAAAAATCGGAGAGAACTGGGGAAGGCGACTGAGGGGCGCTCACTCTTTTGGGGGGGCATCTTGTCATTGCCTAGAAGTGAGGGATGGATGCCAAGAACCTGGACGTTTGCCAGAGCATGTCCTTCCTTGCTTCTCTTATTTCTGGGCACTCATGGCCAGCATTGGGGGACACGCCCGAGTGTGGAGAACCTTCAGCGAATGGACAGTGTCTGTCACTGTGGTTCACTTGCGGAGACAGGTGCCAGAGCCAGATCCCAGCGTCTGCTGTTGTCCAAGTGCAACACGGTGCCCTCAGTGGCAATACTAGAAATGGCCACTAGGTGGAGATGTTGTGCCTTGCAATGCCACATCTCGGGGAGCTGGGTCCCAAGTGTCAACCTGCCTGCTGGGTGGAGCACTGGGTGTGCCTGGCTGCCTAGCTCTGGCCCTTTCGTGCTCCCCCCACCCTTTCTTTGTGTCTGTACTTTGTTTCCCTCACTTTTCTGGCCGTAATATGGAGAAGCACATTTTCTTCCCTGTGTTATTTCTTGAACGCATTGAGTCAAGTTTTGGGTCCAATTTTCAATTGGCAAACAGAGCACACAGACGTGCAGGCAGACACCAGTGGGGAGGGACCTGAGGGCTCACCAGGGCGCGGGGGGCTGTGCTTGGCTGAGGGGGGGGGTGGGCTCCTTGATGACTTCGTTGGTGATAAATTCACAGCAGGGCTGGGCCACATCTGTTTCCCACACGGGAGCTGTCTTTCCATCTGTCTGCCTGCCAGCTCTCCATCCACACTCCCGTCCACGTAACCAGACTTCCTCCGAGCCATGCCCATCCTAACCCCTTTTCCATTTCTTTACGCTTCAGAGGAGCCTGCAGGTGTGGCCAAGCCTCCTCCAGCCTCGGACAGTACGTGCTGTGGGGAAGATGAGGGGTGGGCCTGGGGTTTCTGCTGGAGGGAGGAGGGTGCTGCTTGCCGGGAAGGTTTGGTTTGCCTGAGGTGGGTCTGAGATTCCCCTAGTTTACCGTTGACTGTACCTCTCAATTTTGATTGAATACTGGTATATAAATTGCTTTAAAGGCAATTACCTGCCACTCCCCAAACCCTTTCCTAACTCTGCTGGGCTCTATCCGATGCTCAAATGAACCCCCTCTCTCAGGAGGGGAGGGGGTGGGGCCTGCATGGGTGTCCTTGGCGGGGAAGGGGACATCTTGGGGACCCGTAGGGGAACAGGGTGAGCTGAAAACTCTTGAAGTTGAAGTTTGAAAGGTAACTCATACTTGAGACAATTGTTCCAAATACTAGTAATTAGCAAAACTCATGTTCTATCGGCCTGGGCTTCCCACCCCTGTCCCAGTGCCCGGAGCCCTATCTGTACCAACTGGAGGGAGAGTGGAGATGGACACAGGTGGTCCCTGGCTCCGGGGGAGGCATGCTGTTCCTGCCTTCTGGCCAGGAATTTCTTATTTCTCAAGCCCCATCCCTGCCACCAACCTGTCCCCCCACCAGCATCTCACCACTGGCTGGGATTCGGGGGTCACAGCTCAGGTCTGGCTGAAGCCCTTCTTTGCTGAGGCCTTTTGTTTTGTGCCCACCTTACTCCTTGTATAGAGTGGAGCACCCCGGATAGTTCTTGTCTCCCCTCCCACACCCCAGCCTCCACTCCCACTATTCCCAGGGAACAGCCAGTGAAGTCCTGTCCGGGGAAACGTGGCTGCCAGCTGGAAAATGATGACATGAACAAAAGTGGGCCCTTAAGAAGGGTGCTGAGAAGAGCTTTTCCCCGATGTCAGTGCACTTCTTCTAACTCTCCTCCAGCCTGTGCCACTGGGAGGTTGTTCTGTGCACAGAGGGAAGAGGGAGGGGTTGGCCGCACGAGTCAGGGCTATTAGGGTCTGTTTCAGGGGTGGAGAGATATGTGCCCAGGGGTTGCTTGTGGGGGGATATCTGGCAGGGCCTGCTCCTTGGTGCCCTGGGAGAGGGCTTCTCCACTTACGAGGTGCTGGGCCCTCCTTCGTGCTTCCCCATTCTCATGCATGGGTTGGGGTGTGGCCCCAGATTTACGTGCTGGCTTGGTGCATGGATTTGAGCTCAGACCATCTGGGTCATGCCACATTGGAGTCATGGGCTCCTTTGCACCCCTGAGACTGGTCTGTAAAATGAGATCATAAACGTGTCCACACCTCAGCATTGTGGTGGGGATTAGAGGGATGCATGGGAGACAACGGGAGCTCTCGTCCGTGGCACTGCTCTTTAGGAATGTATGAGGCTGTGCCCCTCACCTGTGTAGGAAATTGAGGCCCAGGGGCGGGCTCAGGCCTGAAGGTGGCTGGGCTGAGCTCCCTTGGACAGCCTCTGACCCTGCCTGTCCTCCCAGTGGACGACCATCTGGGCTTCCTGCCCACCTTTGGGCCCTGCTACGTCAACCTCTACGGCAGTCCCAGGGAGTTCACCGGCTTCCCCGACCCTTATGCAGAGCTCAACATGGGCAAGGTGAGTGAGCCAGACCCCTCACACTCCCTGGGTCCCCGGGTCTTCCAGCCTGGCCCGGTGGTACTGGGGGGCACCTGGACTGCAAGGGCCTGACAGGGCTTGAGCAGGCCCGGGGCCAGTAGCCCTCCTCCTGCCTGGCCCCATCCTGGCCCCTCCCTCCCTCCCACTCCCCTCTCTTTTGCCTCTCCTTCAGGGCCAGCCGGATCCCCCACTTACCTGGCCCCTAAGGGGCCCAGGTTTCCCGCCCCCTCCCCCTTCACCCCAATCTGTCTCAGGTTTCATCTCCCCTCTGGCTGGGTTGGAGTCTGGTACTGACCATCTGGGAGGCTTGGCCTGTCACCTGGACTCTCTGGCCCCAGTCCCTTATTGCGGAGTGATGGGGTGGCCCAGGGACCTCCTTGGTGCCTGGGAAATGAGCAGCCTCAGGACCAGATCAGGCCGCTTTCCTTCTCCTCCTCTCCATCGCCCCTGCTCCTAGTGATCCAACCTCCGCTCTAGGGGGAAGGTGTAGCCTACCGAGGCCGGGTGCTGCTGTCCCTGGAGACCAAGCTCGTGGAGCACTGTGAGCAGAAGGTGGAGGATCTCCCTGCAGACGACATTCTCCGGGTGGAGGTGAGGGGCGTGACTCTCTGAGGCATGAGGGTGGAGGTCGAGGGGGGATGGCCTGGAGGTGTCCTGGTGGAGGAGGCTAGGCTGCACCCACGCTCATAGGCCTTCACCTCTCAGTGCCTCAGCTGGGAAGTGGGGGTAACCCCATAACTATTCTGCCATAACTCCCCGAGGAATGATCCGAGACTCCAAAAAGATGAACAGAAGTATTTTAAAAGTCTAGAGGCTATTTAATCCAAACCGAGAGGCTATTTAATAATAACGTGAGACTAGCTAACGCTTATTAAGCACTCACCACGTGTCGGACGCCGTGCTGGGTCATTCCGCGGTCGCTGCGTCCTCCCAGCCCCCATGAGATGACGACTGTTAGTATCTCCACTTTACAGACGAGAAAGTGGCTCAAGTGCATCACAACAGCAAGTGGGAGAGCCGGGCCTTGTGTCAAAGAGGCAGCTGATGGAGTCTGCGCTTTCAGGCTCTGTAGTCAGAAGGCGCCTGTTTCCATCCTGGCTGGACCACCTACCTACCAGCTGTCTTAGTCCCCCTATCTGTGAAGTGGGGGCAATAGTTACATTTACCTCGTCAGGGTGTTGTGAGGATTAAATTCACACCCATTGCAGGAAGCACTCAACCAGGGTTAGCTGCCATTACTATTTACACGATCCCAAACCCACGCGTGTGACCGTCTTCTCTCTGCCGTCTACGAAGGGGGTTGTGGAGTCACCTGGTTCTTGTATTGAGTGCTTCCCATGTCCTTAGCCCTGTGCCTGATGCCCACAGGGGATAAGGGGTTCCCTGTGGACACTGCAGGGCTGGCTGGCGTGAGGAGACCCTGAATGGTGGGCTGGGAGGCTTGGGCAGGGCACATGGTCTAGAGCCTTTGCCCCTCCTCAGCAGCAGATGCCGAAGACCAGGCTCCTTGGGGGTGGTGGTGCCATGGCTGCTGGTTTAGATTAAGGAGCAGCGTGGCCTTGGAGGCGTAACCTTATGAGAGGAACGTGGCCAAGCACACAGGCCTGGAATGAGTTTGCTCAGTTAGTAACTGAATCTGGGCGCTGTTGCTTAGCTGGACCACTCGCCACCCATCCGTCCAGCCAGGATTTCCTGGGCGCCAGGCACCACCAGGGCCTGCCAGACATGTGACCCCTCTGCCCCCTGGTGTCTCCCTTCCTCCTCCCTGTGACTCTCTGGCTGCCCTCTCTGCTTCCAGAAGTACCTCCGAAGGCGCAAATATTCCCTCTTTGCTGCCTTCTACTCAGCATCCATGCTGCAGGACGTCGATGATGCCATCCAGTTCGAGGTCAGCATCGGGAACTATGGTAACAAGTTCGATAACACCTGCCTGCCGCTGGCCTCCACCACCCAGTACAGCCGGGCGGTCTTCGACGGTGAGGCCAGAGGCCACGTGCCTGCATGGAGCCCAGATCCTGGAGGGGGGTTGGGCCCTACATCCTACCTCCCATTCGAATTTGCCAAAGGTCCACTCGAGGGCCTGCCAGGGCAAACCTGTTGGGGGGACCCTCTGCTGGCTCCCCTGCGCCTCCTCCCCCATCACCTTCCAGGGCTTGCTGCTGCCAGGACCCACAGATTGGTCTCCCCAAAGTGGCTGCAGTGAGCCTTGATTCTGACCTGCGGGGTCATTTGTCACCTGGTGGCTGTGGGGCTTGGCGCAGAGAATGTAGAGAATGCGGGTTCCCAGCATCCATCCTTCAAGCAGCCCCCCTGCTTTGCGAGGTTAAGGAGCCCCCGTGAGAGGAGCAGCTGTCCTCAGCACAGAGGGGGACCGTGGGCACTTTGTCTGGACTCTGGGAAACACTGTCACACGTATGTGTGTGTCCCACGGAGTTCTTAGTGGGGACGCAGGTGCTGGAATCCACCCCACCCCCGGTCCCCTTCCCCCCAGCCCTGCACCCCTGGCTCAGCACCGGGCCCTCTGTGTCCTGCCAGGGTGCCACTACTACTACCTCCCCTGGGGCAACGTGAAGCCTGTGGTGGTGCTGTCGTCTTACTGGGAGGACATCAGCCACAGGATCGAGGCGCAGAACCAGCTGCTCAGGATCGCTGACCGGCTGGTGAGTGGAAGAGGCCGGTGCCCGCACCCCTGCAGTGGGCATCATCAGACCGGCCCCCGCGGGGGCACACGCTCACGTACGGCTGTGCTGGGTCCCTTGGTCCTCACAGGGCCAGGCTGTGGTCCTGTCCTGCATACGGGGAAGAGAGGACAGGGAGTGAGAACTGTGCCAGGGGAGCCTTCAGTCTGATGGAGAAGACAGCACCGAAAAAGAGCTGGGAGAGGCTGAGCGAGGAGCAGGACAGAGCCTGGCGGCCACTCATTCATTCATTCTTTCGTCGGACGCCTTTGACCGTTGTCACAGAAAGGACTTGTGCTGCGAACTTCCAGATGGAAGTGAGACATGAACAAGAAGCTGGCCTGCCTTCAGGGAGTCAGTGCAGTGAGGGGAGCCGAGGCTCACCCACACCGAAGGCCTAGACGTCAGGAGAAGCAGGGGCCAGGGAGCATCAGGGAGGCATCTCAGAGCCGCGAGGGGTGGGAGCAGGAGCCTGGGCAGGGCACCGTGGCTGTGGTCCAGGGGAGAGTGACCAGCGCTGGGAAGGAGATGACCTGGGTGGAGATTCCTCCGATTTGGGCTAGGAGGTCCTGGGAGTCTGTTGGATGAGGGAACGGGGAGGACTGGGAATTAGGGAGCCAGGAGAGAGGCAGGTGGTAAACCCTGATTTGGATGCTACCAGGGCTTTGCCCGTGGAGGCTGGCTGTGGCCGGCCTGGTGCTAGGCCGGAGCGTGGAGGGGAATCACAGTGGGCAGAAGCGTAGAGGCCAGGGCGGGAGCCCGTGCTCTGGCGGTGGCCCAGGCCGTTCCTGTGTGTGCATGTGGTGGAGGCTCACCCACAAGGCGCGTGGCCCGTGGGAATGAGGAGGCAGGTGTGGCCACTGCTGGAGCAAGTGAGGAGCAACTGGAGGGAAGGGGTGTGGAAGGCTCGGGCACATCTGTGGGTGAGGAGGCGAGTGCAGCGAGCAGGGAGGTGGACGAGGAAGGGGAAGGTGGGGTCTCGGAGTGGCTGGGTGAGGATACAGGCCCAGCTGGCGGGCCGTGGTGGCCCACACCTTCCCTGAAACTGGCAAACTGTGAGGTGCAGGGGGACTTGGAGTTGATGCCTTTTAAGTCCACACTCCGCCCCCTGGGTTAGCCATTCTCCCCTAGGACAGTCCCTGAGGGTGGGAAGTGTGTTCTTTCCAGGGCCCGTCCTGCCTGGTGGTCCCAAGGAGGCTGAGATAGGGAAGGCGTGGGGGCTAAGGGGTATGCTGGCCTGGTGGGTGTTCCGTGGGAGATCTCTGCCTCCCAGCTCAGGGCTGAGGCTTGGGGACAGGCTGAGGAACCCCTGGCACGACCTGGCCGTGGGAGTTTGTAGGATGGGAGCGCTGTGATCGGAGGTTTCTGAGTGCCCTGAGCCTAGCTGGGTGGTAGGATATGTAAGGAGAGAGCATCCTAGGTGGGGAACCAGAAGGGCTCAGCAGTCACTCGCCCGTGAGACGGCGGACCTGGCTTGAAGGGGCCCGTGAGGAGCCGCACGCGGCATCTCACCTCCCCGTGACCACACGCGCTCCAGGCTGGAGCCCCAGGTTCAGAATTTGGGTCAGTTGGGTGTGGGAGCCCTGGCATGTTCTTGAGCCAGGACAGACCCTGATTTGTTGGGTCTCGTCTTTGCTCTACCTGCTCTCCTCTTTGGCTCAGGGCCTGGGTGTGGTGACGGGGCTTGGGGCTGGGGTCCATGGTGTACCTTCGCCCTGCAGTGACCGTCTCGACTCTTGCCTGCCTTTCCCCAGGAAGCCGGCCTGGAGCAAGTCCACTTGGCCCTGAAGGTGCAGTGCTCCTCGGAGGACATGGACGCCCTGGTAGCTCAGCTGATGGATGAGCTCATCGCAGACTGCAGGTAGGGGTGCCGGCACCCACGCCCGCCCTCCTGACTCAGCCAGGCCCTTGCCCGGGAGTGCTCGTGGGTGGCGGTGAGCGGCGGCACATCTCCCGGCCCTGGTTGGCCAGCAGTCCAGCAGTGCTGAGTCCAGAGGTGGCGGAGCCAGCGCGGGGAGTTGAAAAGGTGACATTTAGAGCAGGTCATAAATCTCCCTGCAGCAGCGGGCAGCTGTGGGCCCCGGGCGGCCCGCTCACCTGAATGGGGAGCATTGTGTCTCTGATCCCCGACCTCTTATTTCCCTGATGGAATCTGCAGGAGGAGCTGGCTGGGGGGAGTGACGGCGGCGTCCCTCCTTCCCCCAAGGCCATGTCGGGGACCATGGTTTCTGTTTGACCTTCTATTGACGTGGCTGATTGTCAGGAAAAGGAGGACTTGGGTGCTGGAGAACAGGGGCTCTGGAACCTGGGAGATGGTGCATCTCAGCATCTCCTCCTTGTGTGGCCCAACTGGGGGCTCACCACCCACCTGCTCTGGCCTTGGTTTCCTCATGTTTAACTGACACGGAGAATAACTAATTTGTAGCAGCGCATAAACAGGGCGCCGACCCCACGTTTAACACATGGTAACTACGATTGTTATTAAGAAGCAGCCATGTCGGGAGATGTAGGTTCTTGTCCCTTTCACCAGCCCTGCAGCTCTGGGCAGCTTCATTGCTTCACACCTTAGTTTTCTCAGCTGTTACATGGACCTAACAGTAGAAAGTGGCCTTTCTGCTTCCTACGGAGTTCAGTGTGAACATATGCAAATGTGTTCTGTGTTTCCCTCCCAGTCCTGTCAGCCCACCCCCTATGGAAGGTGTGACCAATGCCTTCGTGCTGAGACGTGGGTCACCGTCCCGCTGTCTGACGCAGTGTCCTCCTAGTCCTTTGTACCTCAGCTGGGAAGGACCAGGCCAACCTTTCCCCAAAGAATCGCCTCCCTCTCCCCCCACCGGTGGTGGGAATGCAGGCGGGTCGTTCCTTCATTCCCCAGCCTTCCTGAAGGCTTGCATGCAGGGCGGGTTGACGATGGGCAGTGTTAGCCCTCACATGACTCCTACAAGAGTGAGCACATGATGTCCGGTGTGTGGGGCTGGAGGCGTGTGCTGTAGGAGCTCAGAGCAGGTGCCCGTAACTCAAGTCTAAGTTGGATGCTTCCCGGGGGAGGGGATGCCCGATGTGAACTCTGAAGAGGGAGGACGAGGAATCAGCCCTGGAGAGAGGGTCACCCAGGCAAAGGCAGAGAAGCCTGAAGTGCCTGCTGCTGCCTGTGGGAGGGGATAGTCACTGGGCAGCTCAAGTCCAAACGAGACAGGCCTCAGGGGTCCTGAAGGTGGACTCAGCACTGGGAACTGTCTGGGAGCACAGCGGTCCCCATGGTTCAAATGCCCACTATGACTGCAGTTCAAAGGATGGGCTGGTGGTGGTGATGGGAGACTGGACCAGGCATCACGGGAGGAGAGACTCTGGGAGGGGAGGGGCAGAGGGCAGCAGAGGGAGTGTGGACTATGCAGGAGGCATCAAGATGACAGCAACCCCAGAAAGAGCACGTTCTGTGCCAGGTGCTGTCCTAAGAATTTTGCACGAATGAACTAATCCTGACAACCTTATGGGGCAGGAAGTAGAATGATCCCGTTCTACAGAGAAGGAAACTGAGACCTGGAGAGGTTAATTAACCTGGCCAGATGGACACCCCTAGTAAGTGGCCGAGCCCCTTGGCGTTGTACTGCTTCTTAAGGACAGGACGTGATGGGGGATTGGCTGTGGGGGCCCAAGCAAGGTGGAGGATGATCCCCTGGCTCTGGCCAGGGTAGCTGGGTGGATGGCAGGGCTCGTCCAGGGAGGTCAGCTGGAGAAGCATTTGGGGAAGATGAATTCAGGGCTGGCTATGTGGAGTGGGAGGTGCCTGTGAGATGCCTGTCTGTGATCTGGAGGTCAGAGGGAGGCTGGAGGGGCACACAGGGACACGGCTACCATGGGGAGGGCCTCAGCGGACCTCTCTGTGCCCCACTGGCCTGGCCTGACAGCTGGGGTGCAGAGGTGGGCCAGGGCTCCACTCATGACTCACGCGTTGTGTGGACCTTGGCAGGTCTGAGGTGCCTGAAACATCTGAGGAACCCGAAACCTGCCCTTGCTGCCCTCGCAGGTTCTCTGAGGATTTGGCTAAAAATGCTTCTGCTAAGGCCTGGCCCCTCGAGCATGATCCTCGGGACAGAAGGGGGCCTGGGATCTCGGGCACTGGTCCCAGGTCAGGAGCTCTGGAAGAGGGCCTCACCTTCTGAGGAACCCAGGAATGGCTCTGCGGGGGTGAGGGGGGTGCCAGTCATCAGACTGACTCCCTCGGGCACCACCTGAGGCCACAGCAAGGGGGCTTCCTCAACCTCTGGCCCTGTGCTGAGCAACATCACAGCAGGGCAGCTGGGTCCGGGACCCTGGCTGCTTACCCCTCCTCAGCTAGCCCTGCTCATGCCTCCACCATGAATGGCCTTGGTTCCATCGGACCCTTTTCCTGCCTCATCTCCCTGGGAGCCCCTCTCCCCCCATGGCCAGTGGCGCTCACTCTTCTTCTGGCCCAGTCCTCTCGTCTCATCACTCACCTGACTGTCCACCCCACCTCTCCACTGGATGCCCTGTGGCACATTCAGTGCATTCTCTGATCTTCCCAAAACGATGCCCGGCTACTCCCCTTCAGCCCCGCGGTGTCTCCCGGTCATGAAGAGTCCCAGCTCTTACCCTGGTGGACAGTCTCCTTGTCCCCACTCCCTGCCTTGTGAGCCCCAGGGATCCTACCATCTGACCTCTTCAGAGCCACCCTGCACAGGCCCCCTCCTGCCTCTGAGCTTTCGTCTTGTGCATCCACGGCTCCTTCTGCTAGAACACCCTTCCTGCTCTTTCTGGCATGGCAGGTGCAGCTAGGGGCCACTTCCTCCAGGAAGTGTTTCTGACTCTGAGGCTGCTCAGTGAGGCTCCCTGAGGGCAGGGCTGGACACAGCCAGGGCCAGCAGAGCTGTTGCTCTTGAGGAGGGAGATGAATGACCCTGTGGCCCGTTCATCTTTCAGGCTGGACCCTGCCGCCTCCCTGGCGGCACCCACTCATGGCAGGGATAGGGGCCGGCAGGGACGTGTGAGCAGCTCAGCTCTGTTGTCAGCCTGTGCTGCGCCTGCCTCCCATTTTCAAGTCAGCAGGGTTGGCCACGACAAGGTGCCCCGGTTGGGGGTACAGTGTCACCCAGACTCTTCTCCCAGGTCTCCCTTGCCTTCCATACTCTCTGCCTTGGGCTTTTCTGGGGCAGGAAAGGTCAGAGGCGTCCCATGTTAGCGGCAGTCCCGGGTCCCAGCTGTTTCTTGGGGAGTCTTGGCTGGGCTGGTGGCCTCCGTGAAAATCTCCCTTTGGTGGTCTGTATGGCGGTCCCTCCCAGCTCCCTGCGCAGGCTGGGAGCATAAATCACTCTGGTTGGCTCGGCAATCCATATCCCACTCCAGACCCGCCTGCCCCCACCCTCAGGCCCTCCCAGGCCTCCTTCCCAGGCAGGACTCTGGCCCAGGCCCCCCCCTTACCCACCGAGCATGCCCCTCCGCCACGTTCCAGCGGGCTGGGGCTGGAGGGATGGCGGCCGTCCCTCTCCTGGCCTGGGGCAGCCCCATCCGAGGCACCCTCGGGGCAGTAAATATTATATTACTACAGGGTGTGCAGTACGTGCCCTGAGGCAGGTCCCGGGGCTTAAGTTTCCTGAGATGGAGTTTGCGTACTGCTCCCCCCACCCTAAAAATTCAATTAAAAAAAATAACAGGAAAAATGTAGTGCGCCGAGGGCCTGCCAGAGCGGTGTATCTGGCGGCGGCGGTGGCTGCGCTCCGGCGGTAATTGGTTCTGCATAGCTCGGGGAAATTGGCAGAAAAATAAATCAGCCGGGAGCCGGAGTCGAGACGCTGCTGGGAGGGGAGCATGAGGTGGGGGGGCCGCAAGCGGTGGGAGCAGAACTGGCTGAGAGGGTTTGACTGATGTCCTGTTTGGGAGTCCGGGGCTCAGCAGAGGTGGAGCAGCCCCCCATGCGCTCAAGTGGGGATAATCTAGAGGGGTCCTCTGGTGAGGGAGGGCAGGGAGCTTCCCCACTCCCACCAAATCCTGCAGGACCCTGTGCATGTACTGACTGACCTTGGAGGGGTGGTAGGTGAGGAGGAGTCATAGGAAGGGCTATTCGGGAGCCCAGTGGGATGAGGGGGGGCGGTCAGAGTTATTTGCCTCCAAACAGGATGGAGTTTAAATCTAGGGCCCCCCCCCCCGACTTGGGACCTAGGGCTGTGTTTCTGGGACTGTTTGCCCACCCCCGCCTCTCCAAAGGCTTCCTAAACAGAGGGTTCTGGGAGGGGTGTTGTGGGGCTGCCCCAAGTCGACACATCTGTATTGCTGGCTGCCGGCCTCCCCACAGCGTCTGCAGTGGCTTGTCAGGGATCCATAAATTTCCTCCTTGAAGAAAGTGTGCGTACAACAGAATGGATTCGTTTCAGCCAAGGGCAACTTAGCGCTCAGGCCTCTGCTCTAGGAGGATGCAGGGGGCAGGGAGGAACTCCCCTCCTCCCCCTGAGACTTCAGAGCAGCGGCATGTGGACCAGTGTGGCTGGCGAAGGCTTCCTGGAGGAGGTGAGGATGGAGCAGGTTGCACAGAGATGACGGTGCAGGTGGGTCAGGCTGCAGAAGGTGCCCAGCAGGTGGGCTGAGGGTGTGAGGCTTGTTGCGGGGGCCTGTGCTCACACCACGTGTGTTCATGCAGGCATGTGCCTGGACTTGGGTCTGCACTGGGCTCCTGCTCATCAGGTACATGCCCTCTGTCCCTCACAGCCAGCCCCTGAGCAACGTCCAAGAGAGGCCCTCTGCCACCTACCTGGACCAGTACCTGTACAAGCTGCGCACCCGTCACCTGAGTCAGATCACCGAGGCGGCCTTGGACCTGAAGCTTGGCCACTATGAGCTCCCCGCTATCTTGGAGCAGGCTGAGGACTGGCTCCTGCGCCTCCGGACCCTGGCGGATGAGGTAGCTCATCCTGCAAGGCACTTTCCTTCCTGTCAGGAACATCAGAATGGGGAGGGACACGGGACTGTCTGGACCACGATCCAACCCTGGCTTATTGTGGAGTGACCTTGAGCCAGTGGCTTAACCTCTCTGAGCCTCCATGTCGCCATTTGTAGAAGGAGGAGAGAGCAAGCAGCGGGAAGCTGGATGCTGTGGGCCCAGCACCGAGCCTGGTGGGTTGTAGGTGCTCAGTAAATGTCCCCACACGTGCAGAAGAAATACTGACAAAGCGTTTCCGAGACAGAGCTGGGACCAGAACGCAGGACGCCTGGCTGTAGGTCCAGGGCTGGGCCTGCTTTCCCGGGACCCAACGCCTGCTCCCTGCCAGGGCCTGGTTTCCTGCCTCATGGATGCCTCTGAGCCCAGGCCTTGTCATATCTAATCAGAGAGAGGAAGCTCCGGTTTGTCTTTAGGGGCACCTTTCCCCACCCGCACCCCCCTTCAGGGCAGATGCACCCACCCAGTTCCTCAGGCGACCAGACAGGACACAGATTTGTCTACAATGAGGGCAAAGGTCCACTCTATCAGAGGCAGACCAGCAGCTGCCCACGCTGACCAGAGCCATGTGGGACCCCAGGGAAGGGACGATGGTGGTAGGAAGGATCCCCCCAGGAGTGAGCAGAGAAGGGCAGGGCCTGCGAGGGACTTCTGGAGGAGTGAGTTGTTGGAAGGGGAGGGAGGCCCAGGAAGTGGAACGGAGACTCAGGAGGGAAAGGCAACCTGGAACGTGGGTCCCTGAGAGTCAGTTCCCGAGCGGGTCTCAGGCATCAGCCAGCTACATGGGGAACGCGTGTTGCTCAGCCACAGGCCGACCCCTCGCAGTGGCCATGGACTATCTTCTCGGGCTGGTCCAGGCATGCAAGACGCCTCCCCGAATCATGACCCAGACCAACCCCACAACTCAGCACAGGTTGCGACAGGGCTTGGAGAGTTACGGGTCGAACAGGTGCTGTTGACTGTCTGGGAGCCCAGAGAGAACCTTTCTCAGATTTGAATGCGCATGGGAATCCCTGGAAGGGCTCGTTAAAACAGGTCACAGTCCCCCCCACCCCACCTCGCATAGCTGGATGGAGCCTGGGAATTGGCATTTCTGCTCTAGGGACCACACTTTGAGAACCCCTGGCGTTATGGTTAGCAACATGTTTTTGGAGTCAGAAAAACCCAGCTCCTAGCCTCATGGAGCCTGAATTTCTCCACCTGGCACAGGGCTGCCTTTCTCTGCCTCCAGGGCTGCCGCAGGGCAGACATGAACAAGGCCTGTCAAATGCTGAGCAAGTGCCACAGGAGTCTGAGGCCTGGTCAGAGGCAGACCCAGCTTCCTTCCGGTGCATTTTGCTCACCAACCTTGGTAGAGATGGACCGTACCCCACCAGCCACCTCCCCCTCACAGTCAGGGGTCCGAGGGGCTCAGGGGCCTGGCAGTTTTGTTCTGAGCTAGTCACCATTTTCAGAGTCCACTGTCCTCAGGCCCAGTGAGAGTCAGCTCTCAGGGCCCCTGCTCTGGATTTGCTGCTGCTCCTGGGCGTGAGGAAGGAGGCGGTCATCTTAGGTGTAATGTCATCTTCCAGGCCAGCTGAAATCCTCCATATATGTCTATGTCGGGAGCATCCACCTACCCAGTGTGTGGAGGTGGGGTGGGTGTGGGGAATCGAAGAACGTAAGCTCTGGGCTCCCAGCAGGAGTGTCTTTTCCCAGAAGATGTGAACTCAGCTCAGTGATCTTTGGCAGGCTCCTCACGTGAGCCCGGGGCAGTCCCCTGTCCTGGGGACTCTTGGCTGCTGAAACCAGAGGTGCCCAGCTGAACCTGGGAGGCCACAGCGGGGCGGGGGGACCTCTGGGAATGGAGGCCGGGGGGAGGCCTGTGTGGCCCCTGAGCCAGGGTGGTCAGCTCAGGGGGTGTGGGCCCAGGCATGTCCCTGTCCTCACGCTGACGGCCCCACCTTCTCTCAGCCCCAGAACAGCCTGCCCGACATCGTGATCTGGATGCTGCAGGGAGACAAGCGTGTGGCGTACCAGCGGGTGCCCGTCCACGAGGTCCTCTTCTCCCGGCGGGGCGCCAGCTACTGTGGCAAGAATTGCGGGAAGCTGCAGACGATCTTTCTGAAGGTGGGTGCTTTCTCCTCAAGTTATAGCCACATTTTCTCAGCCCGAGGCCTGTCCCTGTCCGCTTCTCTTTCCTCTCCGGTTCTCTCTCTGCCTCCGAGTCCTAGGACTCCGCTCTTGGAAAGGGCAGAGGACTTTAGGTAAACCTCCCTCCCGTCTCCTCCCTCTCACCAGGTTCCCTAGCCCCACACACCCGGTCCAGAGTGTGAGCAGTGAGAGCGGAGCCCGCCCCTGAGGCTGAGGCTGTGTCTGCCCTCCAGCCGCTAAGGGCCCTGACACAGACCTGCCTCCATCGCTGCCTGAGTGTCTTCCACTCCAGCTGGGGCCTCAGGGCAGCCATGGCACAGGGAGGTTCAAGTTCCTCCTTGTGGGAAGGCTGGTGTCTGGGCAGTGCCTATGGCTCTGCCCCACCAGAGAGCCTGGAGCGAGTATCCTGCCCCCCAGTCTCACCCCACGCCAGCTCCCTTTGTGCCTCTCCTCCTCTAGCACCCGTCCTTGCTCCCTCTCCATCTTCCCTCAGGGGGCTGACCTGACTAGCCGTGAGTGACAGGAAAGTGAGTGGGTACCTGGGGACCCTCCATCCTCTCTCTGGGTGAATGTGGGGACATAGAGTCAAGGCTGCTGTGGTCTGGGGACTGGGGCCTGGTGGTCAGGGCATAATTTGGGGAAATTCCTCCCCTGGCGCAAGGGGAGGGTTCCTGTTGGGATGGCTGTCATTGAGGCTGCCCTGCTAGAGGAGGGGTGGCCTTGGGAAGCAGACAAACCCCTTACCACTTACTATTGGCTCCGGATGGTCCTGTTGGCATTATACACTGCCTGGCCTTCACCTTCCCCTGCCCCCTGTCTCCTCCCAGCGCACCAGGACCCACCCCCACCTCACCTCTTCCAAGTCATTGTTGGCTAACCTTAGCCTCACACCTCTGAGTGGCTGCTGGTCAGCTCATTCATATATTGGCTCATCATTCTTGTCCCGCCTGGGGTGGGTGGAGAGGACAGGTTTCAAAGGCGCAGTGTGAGTGGACAGGTGGCGGGGCTGGCTGGACTCCTGTGTGGCCGTAGGCAGATTTCCTGAGCTCTCTGAACTGCTGGCTGTCTTCTCACCTGTAAATGAAGGTCAGGCTGCCTGCTTCGTAGGTTTTGAGAATTGAATTAGGTAACACAGGTCACGGGTCTTGCTGGAACTCGGTGGTCAATGCATGTTAGCTTCCCTCCCCTCTTCTCCCCTTTTCCTCGGGAGCTCCCTGGCTCCCTGGGGAGAGGGGGCTCCATGAGCACCATGCCTGGAGGTCAACCCAAAGTCGGGGATGAGCTGATGTCTGCACGAGGGGAATTGATACCTCAGATGAGAGGCAGTTTTGCCTAGAAAGAGGGTGGGAGGTGTGTCAGGCAATGGGCTCCCCCTCCCACCTGCTCACAGGCTACCCAAGGCAGGTTCCCCTTGCCATCTTTACTCTAACCTGAGCCAGCTCCTTGCCTGGTAGGACAGAAGGGACAGGAAGTCAAGGAGCTGCCACATCTGAGTGGGGCTCCCCAGGGAAGGCTGTCTGGCTGGCGTGGGGTTGGGGTTGAGGAAGGGCACCTGGGGGACATGCTCCAGGCTTTGACCTCTCGGCCCTGCAGCCTTGGGGAAATGCAAACTGAAAAATTTCCCTGATTCCAAGCAGAGGGAAAAAAAAAGATACAGAATTGTTTCTCGAAGTCTTCCCCACTGAGCTTATGAGCCCTGCCAGTAGCTCCTGAGCAAGCTCTACAAAAATGTTGGCAGCAAGCAGAGACCAAGAAAACATTGGTGTTTCTTAACTTAAACCAAAGTTGGAAAAAATGAGCACCAGCAGAGAGGGAGAGGAGCCCCAAACTAGACATTTCTTTATTTGCTGTTGCTATTTTGGGTCCGGCAGGCTGGCCCCGTCTGGGGGAGGGCAGGGGAGAGATTGGGGGTGGAGGGGGAAGGAGGGTCAGGCATTCCTGCCATCTCCCTGGGGCTGGTGGTTTGGAGGGGAAAAGGCTGCTAACCACCCCAGGGAGAGGACAGCTACAGAGAACAGTCATGGAGAGGTTTCCAGGGGGGTGACACTTGGGGTCACGGGCTCTTCCAGGCTTCATTGAAGATGAACCAAAAGCAGAGAGGCTGGGGGAAGGGTGAGAGCATCATGGCCTTGGCCTGGTACCCCTTCCCCAGCCTCTTACCTGGACGGGCTCTGTCTCTAGCATCCAAGCCTCCTCCATCAGGGAGACCCCTTACCCCGGCCTCTCTTTTCCCTTCTCAACCCATCAACATGACTTTCTTGTCTCATTCTGTTCCTTGTCTCAGAGGAGTTATGGCTCCAAGCTCAGGTACAGGAAGCCCAGGCACTAATACGTTACCTCTTCTAAGGGACAGTGCGATGCGTTCTCGAAGGGTGAGGCACTTCTGCCCCACAGGCCATATCTGACCCTGATTTCAATCAAACGGTGAAGTAGTTGGGGAGAATACATCTTCTGTGTTGGGTTGCTGTGGTTATTCCATTTTGGCAGAGCTTCTGAAAGTTTCAGGCTAAAAAGACCAAGGAGTAGTGGGTAACCATGCTGATACACACTTGAAAGAGTAGAGGTATCAGATGACACACTAACGTCCAGCCAAGAAAACCCCATAAAAACAAACAAATACACAAACAAACAAAAAACTCCAACTGAAAACCAAGGGGAAGCTTTAACCTCTTCACCTTCCAGACATGGATCATCCTATCTCCTTTAGAGACTTCCTAGAACTGCTTTCTCCAATATGGTGGCCATATGTGTTGTTTAAATCTAAATTAATTAAAATGAAATAAGCTCTGGCTGGCTGGCTCGGTTGGAGCATTGCTCCAGGCACTAAAAGGTTGCGGGTTCAATTCCCAGTCAGGGCACATACCTGGGTTGTGGGTTTGATCCCTGATCTCTCACATTGATACCTCAGATGAGAGGCAGTTTTGCCTAGAAAGAGGGTGGGAGGTGTGTCAGGCAGTGGATTTCCCCTCCCACCTGCTCACAGGCCATCCAGGGCACATTCCCCTTGCCATCTTTACTCTACCCTGAGCCAGCTCCTCACCTGGTAGGACAGAAGGGACAGGAAGCTCCTTCTCCCTCTCTCTCTCTCTCTCTCTCTCTCTCTCTCTCTCTCTCTCTCTCTCTCAGCAATAAAAACATATCCTTGGGTGAGGATTGAAAAAATGATGTAAAATTAAAATTTATTCTGCAGTCATACTAGCTACAGTTTAAGTGGTCAGTTGCCGCATGGGCTAGTGTCTACCATACTGGGCCACTTAGATAGAAATCATTAACATTGTAGGAGAACATTCCATTGGACCGTGCTTCCTAGAAGAGACCAGGAATGAGGATGTGGCAGGAGAGGAGAGAATGGGGGGTGCTGGTCTCTGTAGAGAGCACATAGGTGCGGGTGGGGGATGCAGTCTTCTCCTTTGATGGGAAGGAATCTTGGCAGGTGAGGAGAAGGTATTTGATAATCACACACATCTCTTCCATGAAATGCTTCGACAGGGCACACACCTAACGGGATGTCAGGCTGGTTTGCCTACTCCCATAGGCCCCCTCTAGTTGGGTTTCTGTTCTTCTCTGGTACCCAGTATCCGATGGAGGATGTGCCCAGAGTCCGGATGCCAGTACAGATACGGGTGAAGCTCTGGTTCGGGCTCTCTGTGGATGAGAAGGAGTTCAACCAGTTTGCTGAGGGCAAACTCTCCGTCTTTGCTGAAACTGTGAGTGCCTGCAACCCTCCCCATGCTCCCTCACCCCCTAAGCTGCCACCGGACCCCACTCACTTCTCTATTGCTTGCTCTCCAGTATGAGAACCAGACCAAGCTGGCCCTCGTCGGGAACTGGGGCACAACGGGCCTTACCTACCCCAAGTTTTCTGATGTCACGGGCAAGATCAAGCTACCCAAGGACAGCTTCCGCCCCTCGGCCGGGTGGGCCTGGGCTGGAGATTGGTTCGTGTGTCCAGAGAAGACGTGAGTTGTGGGTAGGGAGGGTTTGGGGACCCCTCAGCCTCAGCCCTTTTCTGAAAGGCCTCGGCCTTTTTCATTCCTCTGCCTACTCGCCCACCTCCACCCTGGTCGTAGGGACCTCTACCCGAACTTCCCAGTACTGGGGCTCACTGGCCAGCATTGGCCTCTGGAAGGGCTCTTTATTATTAAATCACAGTTGGCCTCCGTCAGACTTTGCATCTGACTTTGCTCCTGTTGGTTGCAGCCTTTCCTCCAGACGCCACAGAAAGCCGCTTCCTCTTCCTGAGTTAATGTTCCTCGTGCCCGAGGCCCTTTCTTCCTCCCTGTTTCTCAGAACAGCATCATCCTTCTCCACCTCACTGACACCCGTCTCTTCCTCCTCTCTTTTCCAGTTTGGTTGACATTCAGCAACTGTTTCTTTTAAACTTTAAGAACACTGAAGTGCAATTTGTATTATAGTTATGTACCCAGATAGTAAGCATACAGCTTGATGACAGTTCCCATCTCTATAGTTATGAATGGAGCTTCGACTACCCCAGGCTTAGGTGTCTTCAGTTGGTCTCTCCCTTTCTTTCTTTTTCTTGGGGGCGATGTCTCCTTCTGTTGTTGAGTGTCTCAAGGTCTCCCTGGTCCCCTCTCTCTCTCCCCATGCTTCTGACCCCCCTCTTTCTCTCCCCTGTGCCTGTCCTATTGTGGGTTGGGGTGAGGCTGATGCAGGAAGGTGGGCCCGGGCCTGGGCTGGTCTGCTGGAGGCTGGGGTGGGTGAAGGGGAGTCTCTTCAGCAGAGGCGCGGACTGTCCCCCGCCCACAGCCTGCTCTACGACACTGATGCGGGCCACCTGAGCTTCGTGGAGGAGGTGTTTGAGAACCAGACCCGGCTCCCTGGAGGCCAGTGGATCTACATGAGTGACAACTACACGGATGTGGTAAGGGGGTGCTCCAGGGCAGGTGGGTTCTGCTTTCTTGGATCCTGTAAATTGGGGCCTGAGAGGGACCTGTGATTCAAAGAAGGGTGGGACCTTTTCTCTCTTTCCCCCACGTCCCCAACCTCTGTGCTTCGGTTACACTGGTGAGGTCCGGCTCGGGAAGGACTTGACCTGAGTCACACCTGGGTGTTGGCAGCGCATGTTGCCAAGTGGCATCTTCCCAGCCTCTCTGCTCACACCCGTCTCTCCTGATGCTTGCCTATCCCTTGCTGCCTAGAATGGGGAGAAGGTGCTTCCCAAGGAGGACATCGAGTGCCCACTCGGCTGGAAGTGGGAAGATGAGGAGTGGTCCACCGACCTCAATCGGGCAGTTGACGAGCAAGGTGGGTGGCACATGGAACCCGGTGAGCCCCATCCTGGCGAGCTCACAAGGTGTGCTGGTGAGGACAGCTGAGTGCAGGCACCTTGGCCTGGGGCCTTCCTGGGTCAGCCCTCACTGCAGGCTGCAGGCTAGGAGTCAGTGGCCGCTAGTGAGTCTGTGAGCATGCCCCACATGAAGAGACAGCTCTGCAGAGATGGAGCGTGGCTGAGTCATGAGTGATGGGTGTCCCTCCCCTAGGCTGGGAGTACAGTATCACCATCCCCCCGGACCGGAAGCCGAGGCACTGGGTCCCTGCCGAGAAGATGTACTACACACATCGTCGGCGGCGCTGGGTCCGCCTGCGCAGGAGGGACATCAGCCAGATGGAGGCACTTAAGAAGGTGAGCCCAGTGGATGGTGGGAGGGAGTGAGGTCTTGGTGCGGGAAGGCAGGCTGGGAACAAACACACACAGGAGTACAAAGGACACGTGAGCTCACTGGAGACACTCACAGGTCACACTCGGCACGTGCACACATCACACCCAGCACAAACACAGATACACACGGATCATAAGTAGCACACACACAGATCACATGTTACACCTAACGCATACCATATCACACCTCCCTCACACACACATATCACACTCAGCATATGCACATCCCACACCTACCACACGCAGTTCACACCCAGCACTCACATTGCATGTGCACACACCTGTTCTAGAGTCCCAGAGGTGCCCGTGTCTGCACAGCCCCAGAGAACGCCTCCCCGGTCTCTGGTCTGTGTCCTCCCTTCCCAAGCACACGTGGAATTGTACTCCAAGGACCAGGTCTGCCCAGTGCAGGAGTAGCTTTTGGCAGGACCCCTGTCCCTTCCTCCCTTTGGGCACAGAGAATCTAGAGACAGATGTCGCTGGGTCCAGGGGAAGGCAAGGCTCATGGGCAACAAACAAGCTGTTCATGGTGTGATGAAGGAGACAGACTTCCCTCTCTGTGAAGGGACCCCAGGGGACAGAGGTGAAGGCTCGCCAGGCAGTGTGCCTCACTCCCTCACCACCAGTGTCCCTCCTAGACAGGGGTGACGCTGGCCCCTAGGACTGGCCCTGGTCACTGAGCTCATGGCCCCGATCTGGGGCAGTCACAGGCCACCCTTTATTGGGAGCTAGAGAGGAAGGGGTTTCCAGGCCCTGCTCCACGCTCAGTAAGGGGAATAGTGGGGGGGGGTCCCTCCATGGCTGACCTAGGCCCAGCGTCAAGAGAAGAAAAGCTGGGGCTGGGAACAGATCCTCATATTGCCTCTGCACTGCAGACCCACTTCCATTTTATAAGCTGGGATGTGAAGAAGAAAAAGGCAATGAGAAGACAACCTTGGATTCATGAAATCCTCCCAAAATCCAAATAAACAAACCTGAAGCTCAGTCATCACCACTTCAGTCTGTCTTCTCTTCCTGGCTCCTCAGTTCTCCCCACAGCCTAGACAGTATCTCTCCCTTCTGGTGTTCTGACCCAGAGTTCTTGTCCCTGCAGAAGCTGCTCAGAGGGTTCCCCCTCCAGGCAGCCCTCCTAGGTTTTCCCATCTAGAGGGTGCTGGTGTGCGGTGGGAGGGGAATTGTGGAGGGCAGGAAGGGCAGCTGAGCCCAGGACTCCCTGCAGGCCCGCCAGCAGCCTCTGAGTCTGCCCTGTTCTCCCCTTGCAGCACAGGCAGGCAGAGGCCGAGGGTGAGGGCTGGGAGTATGCCTCGCTCTTCGGCTGGAAGTTTCACCTGGAGTACCGCAAGACGGACGCCTTCCGCCGCCGCCGCTGGCGCCGCCGCATGGAGCCGCTGGAGAAGACGGGGCCTGCAGCTGTGTTTGCCCTTGAGGGGGCCCTGGTATGTCCCCTGCCCACTGGGCCTGGGTCAGGTGGGGTGCGGCTGGGGTTCCCAGAGCTGTTCAGGGCCGATGCAGACGAGGCAAGGGCCCTAGGATAGAACATCCACCAGGTGTTGTGGCTTCGGGTCCTCTGAGGCTGTATGTGGAGAAAGTGGACACGAGTCTCAGTGTCTTGCTACCATAAAACTGCTCCTGTTTTGGCCCCAGAAGACCTGCTGCTTCTGTGCACAGTCAAGATGGTCTGCCTTGTGCCTGGAGCCGAGGGACATGTCCTTCTTGAAGAGCTGGGCTGGGGAGGCTGTGGCCTAGCCCATGGGCGTAGCAGAGAGGTCTAATGACCCAGGAATTCCCTGGGGGACCTGAGTGTCCTGGGACAGGCCATTGCATCCCTAGGGATTTGGGGAGAGATGTGCCCCAGCCCAGCTGTCCTGCCCAGCGCACACTTTCTGGAGCCAGTGGAACGGGGGATCAGCTCCAGGTGTTATCCAGGGTCTGCATGATGTGTTCCCCCAAAGAGATGAGCAGGCCCTGCCTAGGTAGTCTGAGTGGGGACATGCAGGGCTAGGACATGTCCTGTTCCCTGCTCTGCTGGGGCTTCCTGGAGATGGAGTGAGATGTCCAGGATGAGACACGCCCCCTGCGCTGGGGGGCTTTGGGTTGTGACCCTGGGAGCAGGCCCTACCAGCTGTGCTGGCTGATGGAATCTGAGGGAGTTCATGTGCAGCCAGCTGTGCGTGTGCACGTGAGCATGAGAGTGTTTGGTTGGGGTGAGGAGCTTTGAGTCTTAACCCTGGGCCAAGGCTGGGTACCAATTTGTGGGGCAGCGCAGCTATAAGGGCTGGAGAGTAGAATGTGGCAGGGCAGGGGGTGTAGAACAGGGTGGGGCTGCAGAGTACAGGGGGCAGTTCTGTGACCCCCTCTGTCTTGTCTGAAAGGCACAGGGCAGGGCCTGGCCATGGTCATGTGGCTCCAGCTGGGGGTTCGGGGCATAAAGATAGTGGCGGACCTAACAGTCAGGGCCAGGGCTGAGGAGGCTGGGCAGGCACCTAAGGATCCAGCATTTGTTTTCTTCAGTGGCAACTCAACTCAAATGCCTAACGGGAGAAGAAGAGTTTCAGGGCTCAGACGGCTAGACAGAGCCCAAGAGATGAATGAGGCATCGTTAGTTTGGTGGGAAATGGGTCCACACAGTGTCCCAGGACTATATTTCTAACTATGTCTCCTGTCTGGTCTTGTTCTCACACTGGCTCCGTCCATGTGATAGCAAAGATGGCACCTGTGACAAAAGGCTGATGTCATCTTCATAACCATCTTTATAAAGCCCTTCTGGATAGAGTACTCGGCCCGCCCGGAGACTGTGAGGGGAGGAGAATGCCATTTTCTTGGTAGCACCAGGAGCAGTCCCGTGTGGCCGACTGGTCCTGGAGCCTGGGTGGGGAACAGAGTGTTCTGATTGGCTGTCCTGGGCCAGGCACTTTTTCTGTGGTTGACAGCATCACCAGGTGGGGGAGAAGAAAAGGAAACCCCAAATAGCACTGGGCAAAGAGCTACAGATGAAGACCACGGACCCTATTCAGTGAGCCACAGGAGCCAGAGTGGGCTGCAGAGTGGAATGTGCTGGTCAGAGCTGGGCTTTAGGACCAGTAATGAAGGAGGCTGGTTGGAGGGAGAGCCTCCCGTCAGGAGATCATCAGGATTCTGCGTTAGCGGCCAGGACGCAGTGGCCATGTGGGATGGGAGCTGTGGACCAGAGTGCAAGTGGAGGAGCAGGGCCTGGGGAGGAAAGGGTCAGATGGGCTCAGAGGCCCTGCTGGGTGCACTGTGGGGCGGGCTGGACCTGGGGCAGCGATGAGTTCACAGCTGGCCCTGGCAAGTCTGACACACACGGTGAACTGCTGTGTGGGAAAGACGGATGTGGCGGCCGCCTGCCAGGCGGCCCAGGGCAGGGAGGCCGGGGGGCACGGGGGCTGAGCGTCAGCTGTGAGGTGTTGGGCCCGAGGACAGAGTACACAGGCTAGAGGTGCACGACGGCGGGAAGATGAGCAAACCCAGCAAAGCCGTCTGAGTTTGACTTAGAGAAAGAACCAGGCGACGGGATGGATAGTGTTTAGGTGTGGCCGGCATTGGGACAGGGCCATAAGCCCCTTTGACAGGAGCTGTCTGACCACTGTACTCAGTGAATAAAATCTCCATCTGCACCAATACACAAGCAAGCACACACACATGTGAACACACATGCACACACACTCCCCTTCCATGGTCATCTTTACTGGCCAAGACCAAGGCAGACTGGGCTCGGATCCCTAAGCCTGATGTTCTTCATCCTGGGATGTGCCGATGCCCAGCCAGGCACAGGGCGAAAGTCCAACCTGCAGGCAGGCAGTTTGGCTTCCTGGGTGCCAGGACCCAGCTCCTCTGCCGGGCACTGGTCTTTGCCCACTGGCCACCGGTGCCTGCGGATGCACCTGGCAGGAGCGTGATGGGTCACGGGGAAAGTTTAGTTCCAGTTCTGCTTCCTCTGCTTCCTAGCTATGGGCCAGTCTTTCATCGCTTTAGTGACTCTGGGACCTCATCAGGAAAGTCACTGCATCCCAGGGGTGCTGTAAGGATTAAGGACATGACAAGTGCTTCTCAGCCCTTAGGAACAAAGGAGCCACCCGGGGATCTTGTTAAAATGCACACCCTGCATTCAGTGCCTGGCTGGGGCCTGAGAGCCTCCATTTCTAAGCAGCTTCCAGGTGAGGCGATGCTGCTGGTCCAAGGACCACCTGTGGGTATCGAGGTTGTTACAGGCACAGAGCATCATGAAGGTGAGGGAAGTGGTCACATGGCCCTCCTCCCCGGCCCCCACTGGGTACCCCGAGAGAGGCAGGGTGTGTCCATTCTTGGCTGAAGGTGTGTGGCCAGGGTCCTGGACAGGGAGGCAGGGAACGATGACATGTTCTCTTTGTTCCTTGGAGGGAGAAATGTGTTCTTTACTTCAAACGCTACCCGGATCGGATGGTGGAGGCCTGACCCATGGGCAACGCCTGTCTGATTAGGAAGAGAGACCTTCCCATGTGAATGCGTGTAAACCCAGTAGAATTTGCACCTTTGAAGCGCAGAGGTGCCAAATAAGGGTCATTCTAGAGTGACTTTTTGGAGGATGACGTTGAGCTTGAAGGAGTTTAGGGAAAGACTGGGTGCGGGTGGTGGCCAGGTGGCCCTCCTGGTCATCTGACATTTCTGGGTGTCTGGGCCCAAGGACCAGGCCTGTGGCGCTCCCTTGCCTCGTAGCACCCCTCCCCGGGCCCACGTGTTCCCCAGCAAGCTGGGCCTCGCTTGCCAGCTCCCCTCCTGAAGACGTCTTGCTGGAAGGCAGGCTCTGTCTGCTCATTAGCACGGGCAGCCTTTCCCTGAAACCTTCCGCTGGGGCCAAGCCTGGCTCCCTCCGTGGAGCAGGAGGCCCTGGCTCCGTCTGCTAATCGTCTGCTGTCTCCATCGTGAGCATTATTTTATTTTCATATTATTCTTTTTCCAGCTAATATCCTGGCATTCCCAAAGACACCGGGTTTCATAATCTCCCTGGCGTTCCCAGGGAGCTGGGAAGCGGAGCACAAAGCTGCTATTATAGCGCGTTCCATCCAGCCTCCCTCTCCTGCCCCACACCCCTTGCTGCCGCCACCACGGGCTCCCACCCAGTCACCCCTCCTGACGCCACCGGCCTCTCTGGGAACTCTGGTGACGGCTGCCGGGATGAGCTCACAGAATCCATCCTGTCGCTCTTGCCCTGGGCCAGCCCTCCACACACAAGGATTTTTCCAGAGCCCCGTCTCTGAGCTTGGCCCTGAGTGTCGGGAAGGGTTTTCTGAGATGCCTGATCCTGGGCTGGGAGGGAAGGAGATGGAGACTCAGCAATTGGTTCTCATAGTCGGGGAGTTTTTAGAGCTGGAAGGAGCTTTCGTGTTTGAAAGGCGCTCTCCACCTGGCTTTGGAGCTGCCAGGGCCTCTTGAAATTGAATGCGAAGTTGTGGGTGTGCATGTGTGTGCATGTGTGTCTGATGTGTAATCATATGTGTGATGCGTGTACACACAATATGTGTGCAAATTGCATGTATACGTGTTGATACATCTGTGCAGGTGAGTGCAATATGTGCACGTGTATGTGCAATGAGCACATGTGTGTCTATGATGGGAAATCCCGGTGGAAGGTCCATGGTTTTCTTCAATTCTAATGAGAATCAAGGACCCCAAAAAGGGAAGGAAATACCAAATTCCATTTTGCCACGTACCAACGACCAGGCTGAGAACTTTATAAGCACCATCTTGCTCTGTTCTCACGGTGGGTGACCCCAGAAGGCTGGATTCTGTTACTAGGCCCATTTTATAGCTGCGGAGACCGAGGTTCAGAATCACGTTGTCCATTACGGTAGCCACTAGCCAGCATATGTGGCTATTTAGATTTACATTTACAGTAATTAAAATAAGACGATTCAGTTGCCCAGTCACACCAGCCACATTCCCAGGGCCCGGAAGCCACGCCTGGTGACCGCAAGGGACAGTGCTGCTCTGCAAAGGCTCTGAGTCCCTCTGTTGCCCCAGAAGAAACTGAGGCCCCAGAAGGGGTCTGCCCAGTGGCACAGCACGAGTCGATCTGGAACCAAGGCCAGAATAGTGGCTCTTCTGCCCCCTCTCCCTAGGATCGTCCCACTCCTGTCCCGGCGTAATGTCCCTGTGTGGGGTGTGAGGGGTGTGAGGGGTGTGAGGGGTGTGAGGGGTGTGAGGGATGTGAGGGGTGTGAGGGGTGTGAGGGAGGGCTCTGGATCTGGCTAGAGCCCTTGGGTGTGGGCATCACCCTCTTGTCTTGTAGTCAGGTAGCTTGGCCTCCCTGGGGCGGGAGGGGAGCTGTACGGAGGCCCACGGGGAAACCTCCAGGTTGGCTGGCAGAGGCCCGAGTCCTGCCCGGAAGTGAGGAGGACCTACCGAGACAGGAATCAAGCCCCAGCCGGGGGAAGGGAAGGGCCGCTGGGAGCCAGAAGTGCTAGGAGAAGAGGTCAGGGAGAGGCTGGTGCCAGAGAGGAGAAATTTGAGATTTGAACTGGCTGACAAGGAGGAAAGATGTGGGTGGGGAGGGGAGGAGCCATCTCTGGACCTGGATGGAGCCCAGCTGTGCGCAGGGCACCTCGATATTGTGCCCGTAGCGGCCCTTTGAGCAAGGGCAGAGCCTGGGAGGTGAGAGGGGTCTGCCTCGTTACCTAACCACGGCCCGGGACAGGGCTAGCTCATGTTGAGAGGTGGCTCCCGGCGTCCCTGGGTTCTGTTTATTGAATATGCAAATTGAGCACCTGTTCTGGACTTGGCCTTGTGCTAGCAGGGCAGCTTCAGGGCTGGCTGCCAGCCCTCTCAAGCAGAGCCTCCCTTCCCCCTCCCTCACATGAACAGACATTTGGGTAATTCCTCTAACGGCGCATGCCCAGGCTCCGTCTACCTCAGAGTTTGGCTATGCTGTCCGAAGGGCCTAGCTATGTGTCTGTGTAGCCAGGACAGAGCACCAGCACGTGGATGTGTGTGTCATAGTGAGTGGGCATGCTGGTGCCCTGATGTTGTCCTTGTACATGCATGAGGTCTGTGCCCACCGTTCCCAGGGTGACCTCAGCATTTATAGTGTCCCCTGGTCTGGGACACTGTTAGGAACTATGCCCGAACACAGGTAGGGCCATTCCTGGCCAACCGGGACACACGGTATCCTCGTTACCGAGGCGCTCAGTCGTGGGAGAGAGCCCGCTCCAGCGTGCCCTGAAGCCTCCACAGGCGAAGACGTGGAAACCCTGGAGGGACACATGCACACATGCAGGCGGACACACGTGGCAGTGTGGATTCTCCAGGTTTCCTGATTCCACTCCCGATCCCCAGGGCCCGGCCGGTAGTTTTGCAAGGAGTTTAGCAGCTGCTTCCAAGCCTTGGCTCCAGCTGTGACTTAAATGGGGTTGTACCCTCAGCTGCTATTCCACTTAAGGCTGCGATCAGCCCCAAGGAGGAAGGGGGGTCTGTGTATTCCCAAGGTCCCTCTTTTAGAGGGTTCTCCTCCTCTGGCCTAGCCAGCTGGCCGGTGTGGGGTTTCCCTAGAAACCAAGACCAGGGCAGCAGTGATGTGGGCCCTGGATCCCCCCAAGCCCTGCCTTGGCGCTTGGCCCTCTCCTGCCCCAGAGCCCTGCTCAGGTCCTGAGTTCTGTGAGGAAGCAGGATTTACTCTTTGGCCCTTTAAGGACAAGTTTGCCAGCTGTTTTAGAGCGCTTGCTGTGTGTCAAGCATTGCCCTCTTCCCTGTGCCCATATTATCTCACTTAGCCCTCCCAGCGATCCCAAGAGATGGGTCTTAGACGTATTGCCATTTTACAGTTGTGTAAACTGAGGCACAGAGAAGACAAGTAATACTCCAGTTGGTTTCTGACACGAGTATTGTGAACTGTCCTGTGGACCATGATGGGCTATGCTGTTTGTAGTGCTCTACCCTACACCGCTGTGTTGCTATTTGGATGTCCCAGCAAGGATAAGGTGACCAGATGTCCCGCTTTTGGCGGGACAGTCCCGATTTTTAACAATTTGTCCCGTGTCCCGTGGCGTTTTAAAAAAGTCCTGATTACTCTTTGTAATATTTTAAATAATAAAAAAAAGAAAAAAGACAAAAAAAGAAAAAAGAAGACCCTCCTGCCCCCTGTCAGTGGTGTACTGCATTAAATCTGGTCACCTTAAGCAAGGACCACAGTGGAGAAGAGATCCTGGCAGGTCACCCTAGGGCTGTGCGGGTCTTTTTCTCTAGAAAAGAACCCAGACAAAAAATCCAGCCTGGTTTGTAGCACTTGCTCATTCCCATGGTGTAAATATCTCTGCCCCGGCCCATTTCATGCCAGCCATGTGACATCATGCAGGTGGATACGGGAAAGGGTGGGCAGTAGTACTATCTGCCCTATAGATATACTAGACGTAGCCTCAGGAGCAGAATAACAGTAAAAAGTAGTAAAATAATCAGGAGGTAATGAGTTTGAATATTTATCACCTTCGTTTTTTGAGTGAATTTCTGTAGTTATAAATTTATAAGATTTGGCTTTTACAAAGGGCCGTGTTTAACAACCGCCTTGCAAAATGGCTGACAACTTAATGATCTGTTCTCATGTGCCCTGTGAGTGGGCTCTGGGGGTGGGGTGGGGTCCTGGTCCTGTTGACATAAGAGAGGAGATGGGGGCCTTCAGTAGCAGCTCTCTTCCCGACAGTTCCGACCCTTGTGTTCTTGGAGTCCATCATGCATAGGAATTGCGTTCTCCCCGTAAAGTGAGGAGGGCAGCTGATCCCCCCATGTCTGTCTGTTGACTGTGCTAGAGAAGGGGGTACCCTAGAGGGCGGCCAGGTTACCTCTGAGGCTCTGTGGTCTCCTTCCTGACCACCGTGGATGTGGCTGCTGTGGCTGCTGTGGCTCTGTCCCCTGCCTGCTCAGCCCCGGGGAATCCCACAGCAAAGCCAGTGTCCTCTTGCTCTGCTCCCTTCTGTCTCCCTCCTGCCTCCACTCTGTAGATCCTGATCCAACCTCTAGGCCTGTGTGGGGCAATGGGCCATTACCAGAGGGAGGCGGTGTATGTGTGGCAGACAGCATGTGGTGCAGAGGAATCTCAGACCCACAAGTGGTCTCACGCTGCTCTGCGGGTCCAGTTCAGGCCAGGGGAGGAGTCCCCTGCATTGAAAGTGCCTGTTTCCATAGGACCTGCCCATCTCCTCCCAGTGTGGTGGCCACACTGAGGTCCTGGGGCAGAACCATCAGCAGGCTGAGGTGGGCTGGGCCTCTGGCTCGGGGACCCCTGGGGGAGCCCCTGGCATCTGGGAGGGAGAGTGTTCCTTACTATTCTGAGCTCAGGCTGCCCCGGGAGCCCTGGTTGCCAGCTGGGCAGCAGCAGTTGGAGGCCACCCAGTGCCCTGGGCGAGCGGCAGGATCCCTTACACAGCTGGCCCCAAGACAGAGTGCGTGGCCGCAGACCGTGTGGCTGCCAGCCCCAAGCCCCAGCCCCAGAGTCTCATTGCCATGAGCTATGGAGGCAGGAATGTGACTGTGGGAAACCCAATGCCCTGGGCCTGGCCTGGGGCTGAGGAAGAGGGTGCGTGTGCAATGGGAGTGAAGGTCGCTGAGTGGAAAAGGAGCATCAGCCGCCTTTGCAGCCTGGCTCTGCCTGGGCTCCAGGGTAGTGCAGAGGAAGCCAGCCCTCCCTCTCCAGGCTGCACCTCCTGCCCCAGCTCACCCCTCTAGCCAGCCTTCCCCTGAGCTCATGGGTGGGCCTCCAGCGCACTGCTACTCTCCCTGTTCTAGCACTCTCCGTCATGCCCTTCCTCCAGGGAGACTTCTTGAGTGGGACCTCCCAAGGGCCCACGGTCCTTTCGCCTCGCAGATGGCCCCGCCCTGGGTGCAGTGATGCACATCACTTGTCCTTCCTGTAGTGGAGTCAGGCCCCGAGCCTCCCGAGGGTGGGAGGGTGCTGTCCAATGCACACTTTCTGGTTCCTTCCCCTGGACCTTGGGCCCGAGTGATACACTCCTGGCTTAGGGTGGGGAATGCTGGGATTCACCTGGTAAGTCTTCAATGGGCAGTTACCCAGTGCCAGACAGATGCTGGGCTGGGTGCAGGGAGAGAGGAGTGTGCATGAATTGAGTGTGCACATGGGGAGATGGATGCAGGAGAGAAGCTAGGAGAGGCTGGGTAGGGGACGCTGATGCAGGCAAGGGAGTCAAGGAGGAGCCTAGGCCTCAGTGACAACTGAGCCGAAGGAAGAGATCAAGTTGGCTCATCAGGGAGGACATTCCAAGGTGGAGAGGACAGCCATGCAAAGGTCCTGTGGAAGAGGAAGGTGGTGGATTCCAAAGTTACAGAAAACTGAAGGGCAGACAGTAAGGAAGGGAGAGTATTGTTTGACACGAGACTGGAGAGATGGAGTTGAACTGACACCCTTAACACCACTTACTGAGTGCCAGGGACCTGCCATGGTCAGTGGGTGCATTTTATTTAGTATTCACCATGGGGGACATTTCTATTCCCCACCCCACTCCCCAGGGGACATCAGACAATGTCTGGTGAGGGGTGGGGGATGCTATGGGCATATACTGGGTAGAGGCCCTGGGTTCTGCCAGACATTCAACAACACATAGCACAGCCCCAACACGTAATTCCCTGGCCCTAAATATCTAGAGTGCCCAGGTTAAAAGGAGCTGCATTTTTTCATAGTCCTCGCACTGGGTGTTGCCACAATGGACACTTTACAACGAGGAACCCGAGCTTCAGGAACTGAGCTTCCCTGAGGCATGCCAGCTCCCCTTCCCTGACCTGCAGCGTGTTTTCCAGGCCAGTTCCTGATTCCCGGAGACTCAGTTCGAGGCCATGGCTGGGCTGGGCTGGGCTGGGAGGGAGAGCTGGCCTCCCCTCTGCTCCTGGGATCAGAGCGGATGCACGAAGAGCTCAGGTCCCCCTGGGAGGGTCAGAAGACATAAAGACGTTGGCCAGCTCTCCCCTGTGGGATTCTGCCCTGGGTGGGAACCAGGGCAGCTGCAGGGCCCTGGTGAGTGGGTGTCCTGCAGCCCACCTCCTGCTCCCCCTGCTTCTTCCCAGCAAGCTCCGAGGGGGTGGTGGTTGGGGCAATGGCGGTGGGCCCCTCCTCTGGGGGCAGGACAGATGGAGGACGCCCGGCAGTGTAAGGGGCATTCCTGGAGGAAACACTGGCTTCTCCCTTGGAAGAAGGGTCCTTCTCAGGCCTGAGATAACTGGCCCAGCCTTTGTGGAGGCCCCAGGGAGGGGGACACCCTTTCTGATCGCAGGCGGTGGCCCTGCCAAAGCCCCAGACAGAAGGCTTGGTGGGAGTGGCGCTGATGGAGGCGGCTAGGGGAGGCCTGTAGAGGAGGTGTGAGGTGAGTGGGGATGTGCACTGGCAGTGATCCGCAAGCAGGGAGGTCCCTGCAGGCACCTGGAGGGAGAGAAGGAATTCTGGGACTCTGTGCGGCAGAGGCAGCCTCAATCCTTAGCTTGTTACGCTCGCCCCAGCTACCTCCCTTTGGGGAGGAGGGGGGCACACGTGTGTTGCCAGGCCAAGGCAAAGGGACTAGCTATGGAGTCCTGGACATTCAATCCCACCCCAAGCTGAACCTTCCCCCTCTCTCCTCACTAAAGCGCACCGAGCTGCATGTGCTATGCGTTGTTGCACCCGGGGGCTGGCCAAGCCATTTCCAGCGTCCTGATCTGCTTTCCTTGGCGTGCCTGCACCTCACGCCTGGGGTGGCCTGCTGGCCCCCCCAGGTCCGGCCCTATGTGCAGCCTCACAGACCCTGAAACTGGGAACGGTTAGCTGTTGGACTTGGTGCATGCCCTGGCGGGGTGCCAGCCTAAAGCCAAGCCAGACGCCTCTCCTTGTGGGAATACAGGATGCCTGGGGGCCTCACCTGCCTGGGAGGGAGGATCCAGGCTTGCTGGCCTTTGGGCCTTTCTGCAGTAGCCTTCCCTGTCTGTAGTATGATACCCTCCCTCTTATCCTGCCTCGTGGTGTGTGTATGTGTGTGTGTGTGTAGACTGAGGGCTATAGCTCCTGAAGTGTCCACTTTTTAAACTCCCGGAATAATGTCGAACAACTGTGGGATGTATGGACACCACCTCTAAGCACAATTGCTCACTCCCTAGTTTATGACTTAATCCCCTTGTCCTGACTGTGCCCCGTTTCTCTCCTAATAGCAAACATTTATGGAGCATTTATTATGTGCCAAGTGGTATGCTAAGAAGATGTAATTTTTCTCCTTAACAATCACAGCAACTCTGAGACAGATACTGTAGGATTAGCCTGAATCTAGAGAGGCTGTTTCAGAGAGGTTACGCAACCTGCCCAAAGTCACACAGCCAGTAAATGGCAGAGCCAGAATTGGAACCCAAGTAATCTGGTTCTAGAGCATGTGTGAAAGTTGTGGCCAAAAGAAGGGGGGGTCACTTCCTCTCTGTGTCAGAGAGGGGGGTGTTCTGTGGTGGGAGCTAGAGCCTGCCCAGGTGTAGTAGAACCTTGGTGCCCCCTGGGAGAGCCTATGAACATGTCTTTCCAGTGTGCGTGTTTTAAGGGCCTCCTTTCAGGATGGAGCAGAGGAAGACTGGCCTACCTTTCGGATGCATTTCTTTGTTGACCTCGAATGACCAGGACAGGACTGGGGCCATCAGTGGCTCTCCAGGCTAGGGAACAGCATGAGCTTGGGATGGGAGCAGACGGCAGCCTGGACCATCTTTGAGGAGCGTGGCCGGCCTGAAGCTGAGGGCTGGGTTTGAGGGAAGTAAGCCCTGGTGTTAGATGGGAAAGACAGACCAGGTCGCCTCTGTCTGCCCAGGGCCATTCAGGTAGTGAGAGCCACCGAGAGATGTGGGCTGGAGAGCCAGTGGTGGCTGGTAATGGCGCTGTGCTGGCTCTGCGTGTGGGCAGATCGGAAGTGGGAGGGCCAGCGTCCAGAGAGGCTTCTTGGACCAGGGGTCTGGGCCTGGGCCTGGGTGGGCGTGGTTTGGAGAGGGGAGGCACTGAAGTGGCCCTGCACTTTGTATTTGGAGGCACTGGAGGACGGGGTAGCTTAAGGCCCCCTGGGAGAGGCTGAGATTCTCGGGAAATGTTTGCAGGTGGGGATCCCGGCTGCTCAGGAGAACGGGTCTGAGAAGTGGCCATTCTGGGTGGGCCTGGGTGGGGGATGAACAGGCCATCCAAGGGGAGGCCAGCGTTTCCTTTCGAGGGTATGTGTGCTTGTATGCTAGGAAGAGGGACTGGGTCAGGAGCAGGTGTGGGAGAGGGGAGAGGGACTTAGAGGAATCTGCATGACAGCAGCAGGCGCAGACAGCGTGGGAGTGCTGCCCAGCTCTCCCCAGCCCCTCTGGGGAGTTCCTGGCTGAGGAAGGCTGGTGGGCCTGATGTCATAGAAAGCGCAGGCTGGGAGGCGGGGCTGGGTCGAGTAGAGCATTTCCTATTCTCGTGTGGCCCTTGGTCCCTGTTGGATCGCCAAGTCCCCCAAGCTACACAGAACCCCAATGAATGGTGGCAGAGTGGCCAAGGTGGCAAAGGGGCATCCCTGAATCAGGAGGTGGACATGGGGCCCAGGGCAGGTGGTTGATTGCCCAGTGGTTAGACCCCAGTGCTAATCAGGACAAGGGAAGGGGAATGACCATATAGCTTTAAGCATAGACTGGTTTCTGAGCCTCAGTGTAGACTTCCATTGCTCTTGTCCCTGCCTCCAGCCTCAGCCCGAGCCCAGAAACCCAGGCTCCGGGATGGACAGAGATGCTAGACCGGGCCCTCCAGACTTTGCCTCTTCTTAACTCATCCTGGTGGGCAGATCACCACTGGATTTCCCCGCAAATCCTCTTAAAGTCCCACCTTCTATCAAACTCCAACCCCGTGTACTGACACTACTAAAACTTCCATTCTGACTTGTCTGGTCTCCACTAGAGAGGGAGAAAAACTTCCCCGTGGACTTGATGTTGGAGTCTGTGGGCTGTAGGAGAGGATGAGCTGCCATCAGGTGAAGTTCGAGGCTGATGGCCCAGCTCTCAGCAGCCAAGGAGCATTGTCTAGAGGTCTCCTGACCCGGGGAAGGGCCCTCTGGGTCAGCCTCCCTGACACCCTCAGGCGTGGGGTCAGAATCTGTCCTGACCAGCTCTGTGTCTCCAGGGAGGTGTGGTGGATGACAGGAGTGAGGATTCCAGGTCCGTCTCCACTTTGAGCTTTGGCGTGAACAGACCCACGATTTCCTGCATCTTCGACTGTAAGTGTTGGTGGGGTGATATGGTTGGGTGTGTGATCTCTTGCTTCTGTTTGAATGGTCTGTATGTGCAGGTGTGTATGTGGGGCTGTGGAGAATGGAATCTGTGTTCCTTTGGTGAGTCAGTGTCTTCTGGTGTGTGTGTGTGTGTGTGTGTGTGTGTGTGTGTGCCTGCACACGTACATGCCCATCTATGTGTGGTGTGTCACCTCTAAGCTTCAAATCGGGCATTCAAGATCTGGTGCTTCTCCTGTCATTCATTTAGCCTTTCCCCCTTCTCCTCCTCTTCTGCCCCTCTCCCCAACTCTCGCCAGGCCCAAGGATACATCACTCAGGTGTCTGCTTCTGAGCTGTGGTCTGTTCTGACTCTGTGAGTGGCTCACTTGTGCAGAGTGTGACATGTGACATTTCTATCGTTCAGCCCCTGTGCCTGCTGCCCTTCCCAGGGACAGACTTCACCTTTTCCTCTAGCCCTGGCCTCAGCCACCTTCAGCCCCTCACTTGGCATCTCTGTTTCTTCCCTGGTGCAGATGGGAACCGCTACCATCTGCGCTGCTACATGTACCAGGCCCGGGACCTGCCTGCGATGGACAAGGACTCTTTCTCTGGTAGGTGGGGGAAGGAAGGAGAGCCAGGGACCAGAGCTAAGAGCTGGGAACTGAGCCCTGGGGACTTTGGACCATGGGGCACAGGCCCAGAACTTCTCCTGCAGGTGGGGGTGGTGCTTGCTGGGTTTGTGGAGCTGGCTGTTGTTGCCAGGTCACTGTGGCTTCCTAGTTGTCAGGTGGCTGGCTTGACCCTCTGTAGGGTTTGGCTTTACTGACCATCCCCTCCTAAAAGCCTCTCTGGCCTTGACCCCCAGGATGCCCTCTCTCTGGGGTCTCCTGTAGCCTCCTCCTGCTCTACCTGCTCCTACTCAGGTGCTTCTCTGCCTTCTAAGCCTGGTTTCCCAAAAGTATATCTGTGTCCACTTCTCTGGACACTGGGGCCCCCCACCTCCCAGCTTCAGTGAACACTCATGTCAGAGAAGCTTCTAAGTCTTCAGTTCCTAGAAGCCCCTTATGTCCAGCCACATCTTGGTCTCTCCTGTCTCTCTCCCGGGATGCTTCAGAGGCACCTCAGTTCATCCTGTCCACACTGAACTTCCTATGACATTCCAGCCCCACCCCCCATCCCAGGCTCTCTGTGCATTTCCTGCCTTGGTCCTGGTGTCCCATCAGCATGGAAGCAGTCTGTCACCCCGTCCTGTTGATTCTGGCTCCTGAAATTTCTCGAAAATGTCCTTGGGAACTGACCTTGCCCCTTCGTACCTGGACACTCTGGTTATCTCCTGACCTCCCTGCTGCTTCCTTCTGCACTGCTCCGGAAGGAGATCTGGTCATGTCACTCCCCTGATTTCAAATGTAGACACTGAGAGATACATCCTCAGCTCTCCAGCCTCGCAGACAACGCTTTTGTGATCTGACCGCATGGACCTTGCCCATTTCAGTTTTCCCTGGCTGCCCTCTATCCTCTAGCTCAGGCCCCACCAGCTTCTGTCGTCTCTCTAGCCTTTGTCCTCAGTGTCCTTTCTACCTAGAATGCATTCCCTCCCTATTGCGAACCCAGCGAACTCCTCCTCATCCTTCACGACCCAGCCCCGATGCCCTCTGACTCTTCCCCAGCGACAGGGCTGTTCCTTTCTGACCACCCAGCACCTCGCTCAGAGCCCTGGCCCACTGCACAGGCGAATTGCCATCTGTCTCGGTCACCTGCTTCCACGGTGACTGTGAGCTCCTCCAGGGAGGGGCCTTGTCTTACCCTGGGAGCCTGCAGCACTTCCTGTCTGAAGAACTGACACGTGACGAAGGGCTCACTGTGAGCCCAGGCGCTTCGCTGACATGATTCCATGTAACCCTCACAACTCTCTTGTGAAGTAGATATTTAACGCTCTGTTTTGTAGATAAAGAAACAGAGGCTCATGGCTTAACTCAAGACGTGAGTTAAAATACCTGACAGCTGACATAACGCCCTGCAAAGCACCGAGCTCTGCTTTGACCATGATTTGTTCACGGGATGGCCCTGCAGCTTAGAGCCACGTGCCCCTCCTCCTTCCCAGCAGCGATGCCCCCGAGTCCCTCCTCTCAGGGACTTTTCCTCCAGCCTCGGGCAGCCAGGCTCAGGGCGGATAGAGCAGTTTCTCCTCTGTGGCTTGGGTCCCGGTTCCGGGTCCTGAGAGTGCCCTCGGCGAAGCATACGCAAAGCCAGCGGGCAGCTGCAGCTCCCGGGAAACTGTGCCAGGTGGCTTTCTGACACTTAGAACGCACCCTGGGAAAAAAGAAGTGGACTAATTCACAACCTTGTTTCCTCTTCCTTTGGGGAGGATAGGAGAGGTGGGGGTGCAGGTGGCAGATTTGTGTGAGGCAGGAGGGGGGGGAGCGTGTGGTAGTGGGGCTCAGGAGGGAGGCCCTAGGGCTGGCGGGGACCCTGCAGGGAAGGAACTCCTCCAAGGAGCCTGCATTAGGAGTCAGCGTGCACCTCCAGACGGCAGGCAGGCAGGCAGGCAGGCAGGCAGGCAGGCCGCGTCAGCCTGGGACTGGCCTGCAGAGACGTCACACTTTCCATCCTAGCCCCACCCCCTCCCCCAAGTAAACATCCCTTGAGCGCTGAGGGCACTGCCCAGGGCTTCCTCAGAGGCCACTGGCTTCTGAATGAAAGGCCTGATTGAGCAGCTGCTGGAAAGGAAAACAGCAGCCAACACGGGTGAACCTATAAAACCCAGAGTGTTTATTTTCACTCCCAACCCCTAAACCAGAGCAATTTCTCCCCTGGAACTGACCCTGGGGCGGCTGGCGGCCGGGCTGTGTATGGCCACCGGCTAGCATTTCTCAGAGGAAACTGCTGTTGAATCCAGAGTGTCTGGGGCCGGGGAGGGTCCAGCGCAGAGTCTGTCTCGAGTCTTACGGTCTGGCCTGCCTGCAGGGGGTCTGGAACCCTCGGCTACTCTGACCGGTGGTGCCCTGGGCCTTGCCCCGCAGAGGTGAGCTCCAGTGGCCCCAAGCCGTACTCCCGCAGTCTGTAGGCCTTGGTACTGACTGCCTGGAGGCCCGGCTGCGTCTGCTTCCTTCTCCCTGGCTGAGGGTTTGGGGGAACACACAGGAATTTCCCAGGAAACACTTGTCAAATAATAGTAATCTCAGTCAGGAAAGGGAGACTCGGAGATGCTGCCCGGGCTGCCCGAGGGCTTCGCCTTGGGTGGGGCTGAGTGGACTGAGAGGTGGGGGTGCAGCACGATTCTCTGGACCTCGAGGGGGGGGGGTGCGTGCGGCATGTGGTTATGGGTGTGTGGCCCATGTGGCAATGGGGCATAGGACATATAAAGTGATGTTTCATTCAGATGACCTCTTTGACATTGGGCGGGGGCTGCCACTCCTAGGGGAGTACCTGGAGAAGGCACTGGGTTTACTTGGAATGGAAAAGATGGAGCGGACTTAGGGCTCACGTGTCCTCAACGCCAGACCTTCCCCGGAATGAGGGGTGGGGGGCAGCTGTCTGCCTTTCCCAACTGTCCCCCTGGGAATTTTACTTTGCTCTCCCCCAGTTGGGTACCAACAGTGCTGTGGTTTGAGGGAACCACAAGCCCTGCTTACGGAACTGCCACCAAGACAGATTCTGCTTTGAAGTCACCACCGTCCAGAGAATGGCCCTTAGCACGAGGGACCCAGAGAGGGTTGGTGAACCGTGGCTGCCCCACTATTGGGGCAGGGCTTTTGTTCCCCCCAGATCCAGATTCTGTCCTGGGTGGGGCTGGGACATTCTTGTTTGGGCTCCCCGTGTCTGGGCTCCAGTCAGGGTCCACCCCCACTTCTGAAGCACAGCGTTCAGGGTAGGCTGGCTCCGCTTGGGGGGATTTTCTAGTTGAGCTTAAGGAGCTGTTTTCCAAAGTGCATCGGAGGCTTGTGAAATGCTCCACTTCCAAAGGGTTCCTGAGCAGGAGAGGCTGGGAAACGCCGCACACAGGATTTACAGCGCGCGTGGCCTTGAGGGGCTCCGAGGCGGCGGCTGCGGAAGGGGCCCGTGTGCTCGTTTGAGCGCTCAGTAGCTCCCCAGGGAAAGCCCATTTCGAAGAACACATTTTGGGAAGCACTGATCTATCTACATAGGATTCAGTCCAAACTGCTCAGCGGGAATCCAGGACCGTGCGTGATTGGCCGCCTCCTCCTCCCTCCTCCATCCCCCCCGCCCTGCGCCCTCTCCTTCCTCCCCTTAATCAGATCACCTCCTTGCTGTTTCCTAAGTGTCTGTGCTCTTGGGAGCCTTTGGTCACCCGTGCTGGGTGCCTCCATACCCCCTTTTCCTGGGTCTGCCTTGGAAACTTGCACATGTTTGAGGTGCAGGGTAGGCAACGGCCTGTGGGAAGACGACTTAGTGTCCCCAGGCCCCACCACACACCCCTCGCTCCTAGCACCTTTTACACCCCACCAAGCTGCACATCTCCTTGTATTGTAACCGTCGTGTAGCTACCACTTCTAACGGGTAGTCGAGATCGGAAGAGCCTGGATCGTGTCTCATTCATCTTCATATTCCTAGCACCGTGCTCCCCTCCCACATGCGGTTAGTCAATCACTGTGTACCGAATGAATGATGGATGACAAATAGCGCTGGAGCGAACATCTTTGTACATATAGGTTTTTGGTTAATTTGGACGATGCCCAGGAATATGGGAAACGGGGTATAAACAGTGCTCTGTTTTCCTGGGCACGCTGCCCGATCGCTTTCCTGAAGCGCTGCTGCCTTGCATCCAGCGACGAAGGGGAGCTCACCTAGTTCATCAAACATGTGCCAACGCTGGGTTTTATAAATCTACACAATTTCTCTTAATTTTATAGCAAAAGCATTGCAGTCTTGCAGCGTTCATTCGCAGCGCCTCACCGTGACGGAGTCTGCTCTCTCAAGGACCCTTTCCCTGTACACGTGGCAGCAGGAGCACTGGGCTAGGGGTCACGGGGTCCAGTCCGGGCCATGCGTGAGCACCGGCTAGTGACCTAGTCTTCCTGGGGCAAAGCTCCCGCTCTGGCAAGTGGGGTGATGCTACCCGCCCTGGCCCCTATTCGGGTGTTCTGAGCTGGTTGGTGGAAGGCCCGCGAGGAAAGCTTAGTGTGTGGGGGACGCAGAAGTGTCCACTCTGGAGCTCCCGGAGGGTCTGAGTGGCAGAGCTGGGGCGCAGGACTCCAGGTCCAGAGAAGCATCACCTGCCTGACCTCTCCTGGGGATGGAGTCCGGCAGGACCTTCTGCAATCAGGGCTGGAGCGTCCCAGGGCAGCTGTGGCCTCAGGGAGCTCCCGCCCAGCCTCAGCTCTGGTGGCACTGGCTGGCCTGATGGGTAAGGCCCGAGGGCTCACACCGGCCTCTCCTGTGGGAGGGGTGGCTCTGCGGAGAGCGCGGGGCTGGGTGGACAGGGAAGAGATGGCCCTCACCCCTCCTTTGCCTTGCCTTGGGATCTGCTCCTCCTTGCTCTGGGCTTTCCTGGAAGAGGGATGTGTCTGTTCGTCTGTCTGGCTTGCCTTCATCTGACCACCTTGCTTCAGCAACACCCACCCCCACTTGCTTCTTTTTTTTGGAGGGGCTGGCCCCTGTGGGCGGGGGGGAGAAGCCAGGCCCCAGCACACAGTAGCCCAGTGTCTGAGGCCCCAGGCCTCCAGGCCTGCTCTTTACAATGCCTTTGTTGTGTGTTTTTTCCTCCCATGGGCGGGCGGGGCGCGTGTGTGGGTCTGGGTGATTTTTGTTTGAAAGCCACCCCCTCCCGTCCCCCCGTGCTGAGCTCATTGCTGTGCTGATGGGCCTGCTGGAAGGAGCCGGCCTGCTCAGGGGCCAGCGTGGGGGGTGCTGCCAACACCAATACAGTGTGCACAGCCGCTACAATGTGCAATTGTGATCTTTGTGTAAACGCGGTCGGTCTGGGGCTCGCACGCTTATAAAAATAAAGCATTGGGAAGCGCAGGGGGTGGGAACAAAAGGGGCTTTTTCGCTGGCTCTCTAATATGGTTTTATTTATCGGAACGCTCCCTCTTTCCCTTACTGGAACCAGGGAGAGGTTCTCTGCCGAGCTTGGAGCTGATGGTATCACAGCCAGACGGTTTCATTAAATGCACAGACGCCGCTGGGCCCTGCCAGGGGCAGGAAGGGAAGGGCTCGGGCCAGCCCTGCCAGGCTGGTGCATGGAAGGGGGAGCCCCATGCCAGGGAGGCTTCTACCACGAAGCGGTAGTGAGATGTGGTAGCATTTCTCCCCTGCCAAGAGCCTCCCACTGCCCTCTTCTACCCCCAGAATCAGGTTCCAAACCAGTTTCCTGCAGGAAGTCCTCCAAGATTTACCCCACGGTGCCTTTGTGCCTGAGGCTGATGAGCTCATGCAGGCTGGTGGCTGCCTCCTGTTAGCCAAACCTGTCCTTGTTCAGCTCTCAGCTTCTGCCTCCTAACTCAGATCCTCTTCTCCCCTAAAACTGGCCCCTTGGGTGACAGCTAGAATCTTAGACCCTGCTCCCTCCATCCCATGATGGGAGTCCTCCATTGCCCACCTCAACCTCCCCACCTCTTCTAGCGTCACTCTCTGCTACCTCCTGTGCGGTGGCCATGGTGTGCCATTTGGTCTCCTTCAGGCCAAGGAGCTTGTCCTGCTCACCTCCCGTTTGCGGGGAAATTCTCTCTCCGCGTCCCAGCCCCAGGGCTGCAGTTGGACAGCCCAGCACCTTTCCGAGGCCAGCGGGGCAGATCCATGACCTCGGACGCCCTTTTGAGGCCAAGTGTGGGGTTAGAGATGGCATTGGGTTGGACTGTGAGGCTCAGAGGATGCGAGGTATTGCAGGATGGAGCAGGTGCGAAAGGGATAGGGCATGTGTTAGAGCATTTGCGCTCCACCTTCTCAATACATCTAGCACCCAGTTGCCAGCCTCCTGCATCCCTAGACTTTCCTGTCACGTGCCCTCCGCATTTGGCATTCTAAGTCTTATAAAATGGCAGCCACCCGGACCCCTCCCCCAGGCTGATGCCCTAATGGGAGAAGTTGGGGAGGCCCTTCTCCAGACCCTCTGCTCCTCTCATGAATTACACACTCTCAGTCTCACAGGTTCCTTGCTTGCATTGGTTTCCAAAGTGTGGCCCTGGGGGCAGATCACTGCCACCTGGGAACTGGTTAGAAATATAGATTCTCAGCCCCCAGCCCAGACCTGAAGTGTGAGTCTCTGGGGTGGGGCCCAGCAGCCTGTGTAAGTCTTCCAGGCGGTTCTGCTGCATGTTCACACTTGGAACCACTGCACTGGAATCTGTTCTAGAGACTCCAACCTTCCCTGTGGGACTAGGCAGAGGGAGTGACTAGTGGCTGGGTCCCATGCCAGCATGGCTGGGGCCGGCATGCAGGAGAGGAGTTTGGGGACAGTAGGAAGCTGCAGGGGCCTTAGGGTTCCTCTCACAACCCATAGCTCTTGAGTCCATGTGCTTCTCTCTGGGCCTTCTCACTCATCTAAGCCACCACTGTCTCTGCCCTGGTCTCTTCCAGTCGCCTCTTACCTGATCCCCCTGCACTCACTTATACCCCCTCCGTGTGGCAGCCAGAGGGAGCTTGTTGAAATGCAGTCCTTGGCATGCCATGCTGATGGCACTGACCCCCCTTTCCTCAAAGAAGCCAGGTCTCTTCCTCACACACTCTACTGCACCTCATCTCTAGTCTTCAAAGCACTGATCAAAATGATAATTTTATGTTTGTTTGTGTGCATTATGGTTTTCCTTTAATTGCATTTTCAGCCCCTAGCCTCTAGCCCAGCATACAGAAGGCACTCAATCAATGCTTGTGGGGTGACTGGATGAACAAATGAATGAGCCATCCAGGGACTCCTTCGAATGACGCCCCCTGGGGAGCAGCCCAAGAAGGAGCCCAGGGGGAAGTTCTCTGGGCTTCTGTGCCCTCTTGCCTGGATCCAGGCTCTGTTTCCCCGTGGTGGCCCGCCCGCCTGCTCCTGGAGGCCAGGGGGAGCCTGGGAAATGGGCGCCCACCTGACGCTGCAGCACCAGAGCGGCAGGCACAGCTCTGCTCCAGCTTTGTGGCCCGAGCGACTCCTGAACTGCCAATTCTCAAGTCTCTGCTATGTCCTGTCTGCCGTCCCTTCCCCCGCCCACAGATCCCTACGCAATCGTCTCCTTCCTGCACCAGAGCCAGAAGACGGTGGTGGCGAAGAACACTCTGAACCCCACCTGGGACCAGACGCTCATCTTCTATGAGATCGAGATCTTCGGCGAGCCGGCCACCATCGCCGAGCAGCCGCCCAGCATCGTGGTGGAGCTGTACGACCACGACACCTATGTGAGCTTCCTGCCTTCCTCCGTGTCCCCTCACTGCCCACTTCCTCCAGGGGCCCAGGGAGGGACGCTGCCGTGAGGAATAGCTCCCCAACCAGATGGGTGCACCCTGAGGCTGGGACTGATGGCCTCTCCCCTGACCCCACAGACTGCAGAGTGGTCAGAACTATTTTAGAGGAATGAAAACTGGGTTGCTCGTGCCTGTACTGTGCCCACAGCAGAGAGAGGGGACAGGTCTGGAAAGGAAAGTGCTGGCTGGCTGTGGCTCACAAGCCTGGGTTTTCTGTGCCTCTAACTTGCTTACATGGTCATCTGAGTGCTGTGTTGACTCCACAGACATTTACTAAGCACTTTGTGCTGGGCTGGGTGGCCCCTCACTTGGGGTTCCCAGACTAGGTGGGAGCTGAGACTCACAGACAGAGAATCCTCCAAGGAGACAGTGTGTCCCTGCATGCCACTGGCTCTGAGGCATAGCCAGACCCTGTCACAGAGCTGTCCACAGAGTCCTTTGCTGATGACAATGCTCTGGGAGCCACTAGCTACATGTGGCTATTGAGCAGCTGAAATGTGGCTAATGCAACTGAGAAACTGACTTTTGAATTTCATTTCATTGGAATTAGTTAAGCTTTAAATGCAAATAGCCACCGGTGGCTAGTGGCTCCAGTATTGGACAGCACGGCTGAGGAAGATTCCCAGGAGGGAGAGTGCACTGCGGGCTGGATGTGCAGAAGCCTGTGGGGAAGGTGCAGCCCTGGAGGAAATGTGGGATCCGGTGTAGGTGTAGGGAGGAGGCAGAGGGACATTCCAGCACAGCCCTGGGGCGAGTGGGAGACCTAGGAGAGAGGAGGGCAGGCAGGGAAGGAGGAGAACAGAGAATGAGGCCAGGGGAGCAGGGGAGCGACAGGTCACAGTAACTTTACAAAGAGGAGAGATGAGAGAGACTGTCAGCTGATGGGGCATGTGGCAAAGGTTGGGGACAGCAGTGTGATGAAAGGGAAGGAGGCAGGGTTTTGAAAATGTTTCCAGAAAGAGTTGCCATGACCGGATGTCAGGTGCCCTGGGAGGGTGTGGAGATGGGGGTGGGGAAGGTGAAGCTGTTTAGGGTGCCTTCAGGTGGTGGGGGCCAGCTGGCAGTGGGCAGTCCAGACCTGGGCTGGGGAGGCAGCCTTCGAGCTCTTCCTTTGGAAGGAAAAGCTGGCTCTTTGGGAGTGGGGTGGGGGGACGAGCAACTGGAGTCTATTTGGGATTGTTTAGAGAAGAGCACAGGGCCTGGCGCCTTTGCAGCAGGAGGAGGACCAGGAAGGCGCTGGGCTAAAGGAGCAGGTGCAGCCATGATCTCTTCTGGGTGGGTGGGCTCCAGGGACCTGGGGGAGAGCAGAGGCTATGCTCATTGTTGAAATAGTCAAGCTAGTCCGTACTGTGGCAAATACCCTGAGCTCCTGCTGTCCTGGCTGCGCGAACTCTGCACAGACTCCCCTCCCCCCACCTCTCTGTGACCCATCGATAGGACGATACCTGCCCAGCGGAGCCGTCAGGAGCCATCCCAGGGCTGGGGTTGGCGTCTGCTCTGAGTGGTTGCTGCTGGACTGCCATTTGATGATCTGGGCATTTATGCAGCAGCTGGTGGCTACTCTGGAATGGCTCTCTGGGATGTCCCGCACAGTGAGGTGACTGCAGGTGGCGAGACCTCCCAGGCCTGTTCTGGGTTTCTCCAGGGGAGGGCCTTGAGCAAATCACCTGGGCTTGTGAGGGCTGCAGCACCAGCTGGCTGAGACCCACGTTCTGTGCCCTGCCTCTGCTCTTGATCACAGGCCAGCGAGGTCCCAGAGGGCCATGTCGGAGGCTGAGCTTGGGCAGGGCTGTGGGTCATGGCTAATCAGGGCAGAGGGCAGCATGGCTGGAATTGGCCTATGCAAAGGCCAGTGGTGAGAGACCAGCCAGGACCAGCAGACTAGAGTAGAGGGTGTGCCAGGAGGGAGACAGGGCAGGAGAGGGGAGCGGGCTCCAGTAGGGGAAGAGTTTGGACTCTCTCCTCTAGGCAGTGGGGAGCCATGGAAAGTGCCCGAGCAAAGGATAAAACATCATTTCCGCAAGACTCATAATTCCATGAGTGTGATCAGTTTCTCTCTCTGGAAGGTGGTGTGAAATGAACAGCCCTGGCTTGTTTGGCTCAGTGAATAGAGCGCTGGCCTGCGGACTGAAGGGTCCTGGGTTCGATTCCAGTCAAGGGCATGTACCTTGGTTGCAGGCACATCCCCAGTAGGAGGTGTGCAGGAGGCAACTGATCGATGTTTCTCTCATCGATATTTCTAACTCTCTATCCCTCTCCCTTCCTCTCTGTAAAAAAGTAATAAAAATATGTATTTAAAGGTGAAATGAACAGGAGAAACAAAAGTCCTTGGAACTGCCAAATGCCTAGTCTGTGAGGGCGTCGGAGAAATACTAGGATCCCGCCACTCTGGTCTCTAATTGGCTCAGAGCTTGAAATGAAAACAAGGCACTGCGAGCGGGACACGTAGAGGCTCTTCCCCACCATGACGGGAATTGACATCTGGCAGCAGTGACCAGGGCCACTGCACATTGCTCTCGAATCCTTGTAAGGGGGCAGAACTCACCATTCAGCGCCAGGGGCTGTCCTTTAGGATTCAGAGGCCAGATGTGGGTCTGACGATTCCTCTGATGCCACCAGAGCCCTGGGCTGGGGGTGCTGACTCCTCTTTCTCCACTCCCTGTCCAGGGTGCAGACGAGTTTATGGGACGCTGCATCTGTCAGCCGAGTCTGGACCGGATGCCCCGGCTGGCCTGGTTCCCCCTGACTCGGGGAAGCCAGCCGGCAGGTGAGCTACTGGCTTCTTTTGAGCTCATCCAGAGAGAGAAGGTGAGGCTGGGCCACGTCCGGATTCAGGAGGTGGGGAGTACCTGCGGGGGAGTGTGGGGCACAGGCAGGGTCAGCCTATGCAAGCCAGGGGGCTGCCAAGCCATCCTCTCCCTCCACCAGGGGCCTGACAGTGGGGAGCACTGCAGGGAAGTCAGGTCTCCTGCGGAGACTGGTCTCAGCCATCTTTTCTGAACCCCAAACCAGGACACACTCTCACTGTGGGGTCCAATGCTGGAATCTCTGAATCTTCTGGCTCTTGGATGTATTTCCCCAGGGTCATATCCTGAGGTTGTTTCTGTTTGGGGCGCAGGGCCTTAATTGTGATGGTGTTGGTGGTGGTGGTGCTGGTGGGGGTCTCCAAGGACAGGGAAGGGCAAGCCCCCTGTGCCAGCGCTGCTGTGCCACAGCCCAGCTGTGATCCTCCGCCAGCCCGTTCCCTGCTGTAAAGTAGGGGGTTTGCATTAGCACTAAATCATCAAACTTGCTCTTAGTGTGATGTGAACCCCAATATGTTAGCCAGATAGAAGTGGGGCTGTCCAGGTGAAGTGTTTGGGGAGGGACACAGCCTATGCCAGCCTGGTTCCCGTGCACCCTGCCTCCAACTCCCAGGCAGCTCTGAGGGACCCCAGGCCTGTCTGATCACTGGCATGTGCCATGAGTGTCGTTTTGTGGTTGGCGATGGCTTTGCCTGACCAGGGCAGAAGGGAAGGTGAGGGGCCCTGAGTGACAAGCACCTGAGCGGGCTCTTTTCTTCTCTCTAGCCGGCCATCCACCACATTCCTGGCTTTGAGGTAAGTCTTTCTCTCAGCTTTTCTTCTTCAAACTCCCTTCTGGCCTCCCTGTGTTTGTAGCTCTGGACTTTGCTAGCAAGGGCAGCAACAGAGGAAGGTCCAGTGGGGCCGCAGGGGTGGGGTGGATGGGTCCCAGGGTCCTGGCCCAGCTCAGGCCTTTCCTGCCCATCTTCCCCGAGAAGATCACACTCAGACTGAAAGGACCTCACGGTCAGCCAGCCCAGTGCCTCTCAGCCTGCTTGCAGGTTAGAATCCTTGCGAAGCCTTCGCATTCCCCGGTGCTCAGGCCCCACCCCAGGCAAAGGAAGCAGGATGTTTCCGGTGTGACCCAGGCATCGGTCGTTTTCAAAGCCACGCGGGGGATTTCAATGCGCAGCCAGGGATGAGGGCCATCGGCCAGCCCAGCGGTTCCCTGTGCGCCGTCACGGGGATGCTGTGCGAAGTACTTCTTGGGTCCCACTACGAACCCGCTGAAGCAAACGTTCAGGGCCCGCTCGGCCTGTTCACAGCCCGCGGAGGGTCCTGGCGCACACTCAGCTCAGAAGCTCTGGTTTAGACCGTGGTTCCAAGCGCACGGTGCCCACCGTGACGTGACTGGGAGAAGGAGATTAGGCTCCCTTGTGGGCGCTCTCCTTCTTCCTGGGCGTCACGGTTGAAAATGCCGACCTTTTTAGCTTTGCTGCCCAGGCGAATTGGCTTCTCAAAACACCCTTCTCGGCTGGGCTCAGCTGCAGCTTTGGGAAGTGGTCAGCGGGGCTCTGTGTGGATGCCTCCCCCTTAGAGGCAGCCCACACAATTTGTACACAGCTCTTACCATGCAGGCCCTTCTGCCCTGTGTGCCCCTCCACCCATGGCTTCTTCCCTGCCCCCCCTTCTCTCGCTCCCCACCCCTCTCCTGTCAAGTCCAAGCTCCCAGTCTCAGCCTGCCAGACCCCTCTTGGCTCCTCAAGTTCACACGCTCGGTTAGGAGCAGCAGCTCCGGGACCTGAGGCCTCTCTGCTTCCTGGGCTGCCACACAGGCCCTTCCCTTCCCACCACCTGTTTGCCATTTTCCTTTCCCCTGTCTGTCACCTCCGGACATGCCTGGGCTCTGTGCTTATGTTTTGGCCTCCTCTCCTCCCAGTTCCTTAGCATCAATGTCCATCACACCTTCTTTCTCAGCGACCACTTGGAGGGCGTGGCTAGAAGCACATGCCACTTGCTGGGGACGGGAGGTGGTCTCTGGGGCTCCTCTTAGGTGATGTCTGATGTGCTGATCTCTGCCCAGGCTAGTGTGCTTGTCACTCATGGCGAACTTTTATTCCTCCCTTCTCTCCTCTTTTCACCATCTCCTGGATGTGGAACGTCCCACGACGTGGTCCAGGTACAGGAAACATCACGGATCCTGGAAGAGGTGAGGCAGACCCTCCTGGCTGTGGCGGTTGCTGGGGGTGGAGGGGTGGACAGAGACAGAGGGGGAGGTCAAGCCCATCTTCTGGACACGTGCCCTGGAGGATTCAGGGTTCCTGGTTCCCCAGTGGACACACAGAGACCTGCCTGGATTTCATTGCCCTCACTCTGCCGGGGGTGAGTCTGGGAGTGGGTCTGGCCTCAGAGGCTGGCTGTCCTGTTGAAGGTCAGATTCATCTAGATCTCATGGTTGGCACTACGCAGTCTCGTCTGGCCGAGGACCAGGTGGCATGTTTTTAAGAAGAAAATGTTCGCAAGAGGCCAGAGTAGGCAAGGGAGCCTTTCTGGTGGAGGTGGCATCAGCCAGGCATTGTTGCAGGAAGAAGGCGGGAAACCTGCCTTTGGCCCAGGGGGACAAGCACCAGTTTAGGCCCTGAATGGCTCAGGGCCTGGATGGCTGAGGGGCTAGGTGGGTTGGCGACTCCTGGTTCTAGAAGAAGTTTGGGGTTTGTCCTTTGCCATAGGGATGGGGAGCACATTCCCTATGGCTTCCTGCACATCTGGGAGTGGGTCCTCATGAATGAGCCGGGCAGAGGCCTGGGCTGAGAGACAGGAAGGAGAGCCCTGGTCAGATGGGGGTTGGGCAGAAGGCAGCTACTTCCTGCCGTCACGGAATCCCCAGGCAGGGAGCGAACACCATTTGACATTTGCAATTTGGACTTGAAGTGCAGGGTCAGGATGTGGGATCTGCAGGCCCCGCGCCCCTTACCTCACTTCCTTTTGCTCCCAGACCGAGGTGGGGTCCGCCAAACGAGCTGGCCGTAATCGCGCCTGACAGGCAGCCTCCTGCTCTTGGCTGCAGTTGGAAAGACTGCCGATTTGGAAAGGGGAGCAGAGTCCTGTCCAGGGAAGCAGCACGGAGCCCTCTCTCAATTGAGAGCATTCTGTGGCCAAAACCCACAGCCTGCTCTGAAGAAGACCCAGCCCAGGGATGAGTTATTAAAAAAAAAAGTTAAAATCTTTAATAACTAACTGGATTTGTAATATATAACAGTGAAGGCTCAGATTCCAAGAGCGAGGATCAGGCTGTGGTCTCCTTGTCAGGAAGCAAATCCAAATTTGCAGCTTTTGGGCCAGACCCCCAAAGAGGGCTAAGTGTCCTGCTGCCGGGCCGGCCCCAGAGCAAGGTGGGGTGTGGGTCACCAGGGCCAGGCGAGAGCAAGTCCTGTGGAGTGTGGAGTGGGGCTGGTAGGGGGCACAGGGCAGGGCTAGCCATCAGGTTCAGAGGATCTGAGGCCCCTGAGGATAAATGGAGTAACCATGCTCCCAGGGAACCGTCCCAGAAGATGACCTGGTGACCCCCTCACCCCCAGGGCCCGTAGCTCACCACTTCCCCTGCTCTCGAAGGCTGAGCCTCACGCCCAGTCCCGAGTCCTCTTTGGTTTTAAGAATCCTTTGGTACGGGGCGGAGGCAGGGGCCCTGCTGCCGCCGCTGGTTCTGCAGGAAGCTTTACGACTGTGCAGGGCTATTCTGTCTTTGCATGAGCTCAGCTCTTGCCTTGTAACCGCCTGTTCAGTACCATCTAGGTCTCAATCTGATCCGTGTGAGGATCGCTCCAGGAGCCTGGGGGGCCGCCATAAGCCAGGCCAGGAGCTTAGATTTTTCGAGCAAAGAGGGCGGATGGGTGGTTAGGAAGTTGTCTGGCTGGAGGGAGTGGAGATTGGGAAACAAGGGGCTGGGGGGGAGACCAGCTAGGAGGCTTCGGTGACTCTAGGATGGTTTAAGGATGGCCCTCCAGCGGCGAGTGCCTTTGGGCCAGTGCAGCCCAAGGCTGTGTGGGAGAGAGACAGTGTCTGTGAATGAGATGAAATGCCATCTGTCTACGCTGAGGGCTCCCAGAGCAGATGGAAGACAGTGGGGGTGGCTTCCTGGAAGCGGTGGCACTGAGCTTGCTTCTGAAACACAGATTGGCAGGTGGGGGCGGGAGCGCAGGTGTCAATGCTCTGGGCTGGAGGCTGTCATACTTGGGGCCGGTTTGTTGGGTGAGATTTCTCTCTCCCCAGGCTTTACGCCCACCCACAGGGTCCCTTTCCGGGGCCCTTGGCAGGGAAGGAGAACTGTGGCGTCCTGCGGTTGAGACTTTGGTGATGCCCGAGAGACCTGGGTCGTTGCAGAGAGCATGCGTGGAGGAGGGCATCTCTCCTGCTCCCCAGCCTGTCTCTGTGTCGCCGGCTGCTTCCCCTCTTCCCGCTTTTCCTTCGAGTTTCCTTCTGCCTCTGTTTGCTCCTTGGCCCTGGCTCCCTCTCTCCCTCCTTCTCCCGCCTCTTCTGAGCCCTCTGTCTCGTTTCTTTTCCTTTTTGTCTGGAGAACAAAGGCAGTCCGTGCTGCCAAGGGGAATGAGTTCAAAGAAACTGCAATTTTAGATTTCCTGAGAACTGGGGAGTGTGCACACGCACGTTGGAGTGTGTGCGAGTGTGTGCGAGTGTGTACACTTGCATGAACGCGCGCGCGCGCGCACACACACACACACACGCACGGCAGGAGAGGGGCTGGCTGACTCCTTCCTAACTGGGGCTGGGATGTGGCATCTGCAGAGGAAGACCCACCTGGGGGTCTGAGGTGGGAGCAGGGGCTGAGGTCCTGACCACTGGAGGGGGTGTGGTGGGACTGGTGCCCTTGGTTCTGCTTCTGTCCTGCTCCGTGGAGACGATGCCCTGGTAGGAGCGACCGCATGCTCTGTGGCTGTTCTCAGGAGGCTCAGGGTCCAACCAGATGTTACTCCCTCAGCCCTTCCAAATCCAGGCGATGGAGTATGGCGAGGTACTCTCCTGCACCCCCAAATCCACTAGAAAGAAAACTTTGGTATTTTGCAATCAAGAAAATAAACCCAGTGGTCCCCCATCCCCCGCCCCCCCCCCCAGGCCTTAATTTAAAACACTGTTTTTCCTCGCAAGTGTAATCAGAGCAACATGTTGATCCTAACGAGCTGGGTGGGGCAGGCAGACAATGGAGCCCTCCCAGCCGCCTGGCTGCCCCTGCCTGGAGCTCCCCGAGGAGCCAGGGTCTGAATGCCTACAGGTCCCCCGACTGTACCCTGTTGGGCGAGGTGGGAGTCTATGAGCTACTGGTGGTGGGGCTGACCTAGGTGGCTGCGCGGGCTTGCCAACGCGTCCCCCGGCCCTAGGAATGAGTGTCTGTCTAGTGTGGTGGCTCCTAGGACTGGGGGAGGAAGTCCCGCTCTTGGTTCAGGGCCTGGGCTAACCTGTACTGAACTGACCAGCAGGATGGATAGACTAAAGGGGCAGTCAGGTGGACGCTGCCCTGATGGGGAGAGAGCCGAAGCCTGCACCCCTGGAAAGGCCCATTAGCAGAGCAGCCTCAGGTCTGCCCTGCATTCAGGGTTGGGTGGGGAGGGTGGTCAAGGAAGGGCTTGGTCAAGTGTTGCTATTTCTAATTAGGCTTCTATTCTAAGGCTGGCCTGAGGTCTGTCCCTCAGGGTCCCCTGTCACACACAGGACAGTGAATCAGGATGTCCTGGTGGCACTTTCGGGCTACATCCACCCCTGCCTGCCAGTGCTGATGTGTGTCCCCAGTTCTGATAGGGCCCCTGCAGCCCACCCTGGGGAGAGTCACTGCCTGGAGGGAGGTGGTGCCTCAGGTTGGCTGGACTAGAGGACAGCTAAGGAACTCGTGCACAGAGCTGGCCCCCTGGCAGGGACACGGGACTCTCACGTGAGATGTCAGAAACCTGTTAGGATCTTGGGAACCCGGACACAAGGTCATTTAGAATTCAAAGGAGCCAGAAAGTAGGCTTATAAGAATTCTCTGGAGTGGTTGGGGAGGCTTTATGGAGGATGGAGAGCTTGAACTGGGCCCTGAAAGATGTCTTAGGCTCAGAAGGAGGGTAAGGGAAACCCATTCACACAGCGGGAGCCATAAGCAGGCCCAAGGGAGGGACGGTTTGGTGAAGACCCAAGGATCAGACTGGAGCAGACAAGGAGGGGAGAGTATGTCGGAGCCAGATCTTTATTCACACATCCACCCATCCATTTATCCCTCTGTCCCCACTCCTTCGCTCCCTTCAGCTATTTATTCATAACCCTTTATGCATTGGGCAGGGAATTCAGCTGCAGCCCTGTGTGCAGAAGAGCTGGTTTAACCAGGGACACAGACAAATGAACACATAGGGATGGCACAGGATGGTGTGTCTTTCAATTGGAGAGGATCAAGTTGCTATGGGAGCCATGGGAGTGCTTCAGTTAGACTCGGGCCCCCAGGGAAGATTTAATGGAGACCTAAAACCGAGTAGGAGGTAGCCAGATGAGTGGGCAGAGAACATCCAGACAGAAGGACCCAGAGCTGCAGGCCTCACAGGTAAAGACAGCATGGTGTCTCCTGTAACCTGCCAGGATAGGCACGGAAGTTTCCAGGGAGAGGATGCAGGTAGCCAAGCTGAATGCAGAGGGCTGCATGGAAGTGAGAGGCAGTGGATGGATGCAGTCCTTTTTAGGAAGAGAGAGAGGAGAGGGAGGCTGCTGGAGAGGACACAGAGCAGGCTGGATCTGATGGACCAGCTTTAAATGGGGAAGGAAAAGATTTAGCGGAGCCCTAACCGGTATGCTCAGTGGGTAGAGCATCAACCTGTGGACCGAAGGGTCCCAGGTTCGATTCCAGTCAAGGGCATGTACCTTGGTTGCGGGCACATCCCCAGTAGGGGGTGTGCAGGAGGCAGCTAATCGATGTTTCTCACTCATCAATGTTTCTAACTCTATCCTTCTCTCTTCCTCTCTGTAAAAAAAAAAAATTCAAAAAAATATATAAAAGATTTAGCAGATGGTGGGGAAAGCTGGGTGGGGAGGGGACTGGATGAGACTGGGTTAAGGAGCCAGAGAGTGTTTAGGCGTAGAAGCTCCATGATAACCTTACCAGTAAGCACAGTGAGGAGGCGGCACAGAGGGCCAATGTGGCAGCTTGCAGGCCTGGTGGAAGGGGGGCCTACAGAGGCAGGGGTCCTGGGGAGTGGCAACAGATGACGGGAGCAAGGACGTTCTGGGCCCCGGGGGACGGCGAGGTGGATGGAGATGAGATGGCCTTGGGATGGGAATGGTGGCCTCGTACAGAGGAAGCTGCTCCACAGACACACTCTAACCACTCTCTCTGCTTGTCTCTCCCTGCTGCCTCCGCGGGCCTGGCGCTCCACAGCTGTGTGCACCTGCCTTCCTCCTCCAGGGCCTCCTCCAAACGGTACTGGAGTCTATCCTCTCGAGGTTCTGGTTCCCTGGCCTCCTCCGTAATATGTTCCTGGAAATGGGGAACCTGGTCCTCAGCACATAGAGAGGAATGCCATCAACTGGAGCACAAGGGAGCCTGAAGGAAAGATGCAACATGGAAATGAGGGACAAAGAGGGATCAAAGGGACACTGCCGAGAGTTGGGGGCCTAGAGAAGGATGTCTGGGAGGAAATATATGAATGAGCTTTGCTGGGTGATTTTGGGAGAATGTCGCAACCATGTGAGAAAGGCTTGTCTTCCTGTCTCCCCACCCAAGGGAGCTTGGGCGCGGTTCCCTCCCTAATACCTTCTTTTTGCCCCTTTGCATCTTGGGCTTTTGGCGCTGGGTCCACATTGGACTGGGAATCACCCTCAAGCAGGCCACAACTAGGCCACGAGCAGGCCTTTAGGCCTCACCCTTCTCTTAATGAGGCAACCCCTTGATATGCAGCCGCTGCAGCTGGTGGCTTTGAGTGCCAAGGGTGGGTACTCAGCCAGGTGTCCCCATAGCAGCCAGGCCATTGTGGTGACTATCCAGGCCCTGCCTGCACCCTCCAGGGGCACCATTCATGCAGACTGTGATATGCACAGCAGTCCCTGGTGCTGTGCCTCGTGGCAGCCCTGCACATCACTCCCCCCTCCTCCTCCTGATGGCATCAGTCTCCCCGCCACCCTAAAATTATAGGTGCTTCCTACATCGTCATCTGCATTGTGGGTCTGCAGGAAAATGGTGAATGTCTTCACTTTGTGCCCTGGTGACATAGGGACAGTTGTGAAGCCTGTGTTCTGAGACACGCTTTCTGTGGCTCAGATCTCTTCAAGCCTCCCTGGGAGATCAAGGTTAATGGTAAAAACCAAGGCTGGGTGGCACCAAGCAGCAATACAGGAGCCAGTCGCCACTACCTATGAAGCACTTCCTGTGTGCCAGACACTCTCTGTATTTGTTCTCCACCTGAATTCTCACAGCAACTTCGAAGGGTATTGTAATCCCAGATCTTCCCATGAGGGAATGAGTCACAAAGGTTGGGTGATGTGCCCAAGGTCAGATAGCTAGGAAGTGGCACTGCGGGTATGAGAACCAAGGTCTGGTCTGATTCTAGAAATGAGCTCCTTGCCACTGCAGGCCAGGGAGCATAGCGACAGCGGGGGCTGGTTGCCAAGTGCTGAGGCTGGAGTGAGCTGGTGTGTTTCTCCTGCTGCTCCAAGCATCCGTGTCAGAGCATCTGTAAGTGGATACAGTGTCCTCTGAGAAAGAACCCAGAGCAGGTCACTTGGAGAATGAATCCAATAATTCCATTGTTTATTAAATGAGATGAGATGAGGCAAGCTCTGTAAAGTGCCCAGCAGAGTCCTTTTAATTACAGTTAACATTTCCTGAGGGTCAGGAACTCCACGTGTGGATGTGCAGGTTGTGCCCTGTGCAAGGGCACTGTGTCCAAGGAGGTGCAATTTCCAAGGCCGACATCATCGATTTGTATTTATTATAACAAGTTTCCAGTAGGTGGCAGTAGAGTGTCTTGTTCTAATAAACGAGCGAGGTAGGATGGTTTTCTGACATGGATGTGAAGGTCTTTAAGAAAAAGTCATCTTTCTCTAATTGTCACAAGGGTGCCACATGGGCTAGCAGTCTGACTATTGAGAGTTTGCATGAATCAGACACTATTCTAAATGTTGTTTTAACTTCTTCAAGCTTCACACTAACCTTTAGAGGTTGATAACTTTTAATACCATGTCACAGATGTAAAAAAATGAGCCACAGAGTGGTGGAGCCAGGAGCCTGTGTTCCAGCCACTGTGAGATGGGGTCGTTGCCTAATCCAGGGTGGTACCTGCTTCCCCATATAATTCTCGTGATCATGGGGCTTCCTGCCCACGTCTTTTTGGCAAACCCTTAGAATAAGGTGACCAGATTTTAACATTGGTAAAGCGGGACACCACTGACCGCTTGGCCACCAAAAACCGTATCTTCCCTTCCCGTTCTCCCGCCATTCCCTAGCTTGTCGTGCATTCTTTCCAAAAATCGGGACTTTTTTAAAATGCCGCGGGACGCGGGACAAATTGTTAAAAATCGGGACTGTCCCGCCAAAAGCGGGACGTCTGGTCACCTTACCTTGGAAGGTCAACTCTGGTCTGTGGTGGTGAGGGAGCCTCCCCAGCAGTGCCCTTTGGTGCCTGTAGATGACGGGCATTTATATGTGTTTCTCCTGCTGGGAAATACTCTGACTCCCAGTGTAAGTGCTCTGTCCTCACAGCACACAGGTAGGAGAGGCAGGTGTTAGGGGCTGACAGGTGTCTGGGTGTGGGTATAGGAGGTAGGGATGGAACTCCAGGGTGGTTGGTAAGTTGGGAGGGTGTGAGCCAGGAGGCAGGAGAATCAGACCAGTGGGGGGCACGTGTTCCTCTCTGGGATGGAGAGGGGCCGAAGTTGGACATGTAGGATGAAGAGGGGAGTCATGTGTGTGCACACGTGCATGTGTGTGTAGGAGATGGGGTGACCCTGAGCAGCTCTTTGGTGCATCGGAGCCTGCATTATGGGAGGAGGAGTGACCTAAACCCTGGAGAATGTTTGAATTGTGATCCTGGAGAAGATCGTGCCTGGAAAAACTGACTTCGCTCTCTCATTTCTGCCTGCCCTTTGCCCACTTGTGTGTCCTTGCTTCTCTGTTTCTGTCTTTCTCGTGCATGTCCTTCTTCCATCCCACCTGTCCACCTTTCTTGTTTCTCTGCCTTGGTCTTTCTCCCACCCGTGTGTCTGTTCCACCTGATGTTCCCTGTAGTCGGAGGACACAGACCTGCCCTACCCACCACCCCAGAGGGAGGCCAACGTCTACATGGTTCCCCAGAACATCAAGCCAGTTCTCCAGCGTACTGCCATCGAGGTGAGCCTGGCTCCAGTGTGGGGGTTGGAGGGCAGCCAGCCTGGACCTTCCCCTTCCTGGCCCAGCCTTCCCATGGCCTTTCTAGCTGCTCTCCTCACTCTGTGTCCCCAGATCCTGGCATGGGGCCTGCGGAACATGAAGAGTTACCAGCTGGCCAGTGTCTCCTCCCCCAGCCTTGTGGTGGAGTGCGGGGGCCAGATGGTACAGTCCTGTGTCATCAGGAACCTCCGGAAGAACCCCAACTTTGACATCTGCACCCTCTTCATGGAAGTGGTGAGCCCGGACCCCCTGTGGTCCTCTTCCAGTGCCCTGGTGGCTAGAACCTCCTGGCAACCCCAAGCAGTCTGGGAGTCTCCTCCAACTACTCTGGGAACCTGTGTGGCCACGGCTTCTTTCCCACTTCACTTGTCTATGAAAGTGGGAGGAAATGCTCACGCTCTCCTCACCAGAAGAGGTGAAGCCTATGAGCAATACCGATGGCACCAGCTTGCTCCCTCCTACCCAGATCCCGAGTCTGCAGAGTTCCTAAGGACCCATCATCATGGCGGTTCTCTCTTTGAGGGCAGGTCTCAATCCTCCGAAGTTCCCCTCAGGGGCCTGCCAGGGCTCTGATCTTCCAAGCCTTCCCTGACTGGCCTCCCCACCTGGGCCTGCGCAGATGGGCTCACCCTACCGCCCTCCGGCCCCCAGTCCTCTCCAGCTCCCGGGGCTGCCTGGGTCTACTGGCCGGATCAAGGCCAGCCTGAGGAAAGGAACATGGTTTGCAAGATGAAAGCACTATAGAAATTCCAGGCCCAGTGGCTGTCAACAGGAGCCTCCTCTTGGCTGAGCCAAACCCGCCACCGAAGGAGAGCATATAAATTATTTCAAGTTGTGTTCAAAGTGCTTTCGGGGCTGGGGAGGTGGGGTGGGGAGAAGAATCTGGAACTATAAGCCAACTCTTGAGTATCCACTTGGGGGGGAAGGACTGTCTGCAAGAAATGTTGAGTCCTGGGCCAACTTCTCCCCTCGTCCCCTCCCAGCCAGTGAGGGTTCAGGAAAAGGAGACTTGCTTTCACTCTGGGCTGAGCGATATGTTTGGAAGGTAAAGCTGTGGAGGAAAACTGGCCTCCATGTAGAATGTTCAAGAGGCAGGAGGAAAGGTGTGTGCTTTCTGCTTCCCTGACCAGCTCGTGGGCTCAGCCAGCCACCACTTTGGAGTCATGGCCACTGGAGGTTACTTGTGGGCTCACAGTCATTCTCTCTCCCTGGGCTTGTCCCCCGTCCTCTGAGACCTCCCAGAGTTGGGTTTAGGCCACTGCTCAGAACTTCCCTCCTCCTCTGCCCAGATGCTACCCAGGGAGGAGCTCTACTGTCCCCCCATCGTGGTCAAGGTCATTGATAACCGCCAGTTTGGCCGCCGGCCTGTGGTCGGCCAGTGTACCATCCGCTCTTTGGAGAGCTTCCTGTGTGACCCCTACTCAGGGGAGAGTCCATCCCCACAGGGTGGCCCAGGTAGGTGGAGGGTTGTTGACGGGGAGGGCCTGGCAGAGGGGGCTTGGGCAGGTGGGACTTCCACTGAGAGTTGTCCTGAAGCTCTGCTTTTACTGGCACCTGGTTTCTGCTCACCTGACCAGAAGGGTAGGGACCTCATCTCCCTCAGGGCATAGTCTGGATCTTGGCTGGACACACCAGGAGCAGGTGCACGTGTCTGTTGGGGTTGAGAGGTGAGGGATGAAGTGGGAGGTGGTTGAGGGAGGGAGAGATGCTGGGATTCAGTGGAACGAGGATGGAGGAGAGAAATGGGAAGGGAGGAAGAGAGATATTCAGGAGACAGGGAATGTGAAGGAAAATGGGAGGGACAGAGATGGGAGAGGGGAGAATTGGGTGGGAGAAAGGGGAAGATTGAGAAGTGTGGAGAGAGAGAGAGAGAGAGAGACGGGTTTGTCTCATAGTTCCCTGAGTCTTGTGGCTGAGGAGGGACGAGATCCCAGAGGGAGCCCCCTCTCAGGCCTGGACACTGGTCTCTCCTGCAGATGATGTGAGCTTACTCAGTCCTGGGGAAGATGTGCTCATTGACATTGACGATAAGGAGCCCCTCATCCCCATCCAGGTAGGATGACACTGGGTCCTGGGGGAGAGACACTGTTCCGGCCAAGAGCTGGCCTCGATTGCTCCCCTCTCCCTTCCTCATCTCTCCCACTCCTTCTGCTCTCCCTCCCTTAGCACATGGCCTTTACAAGAGTTCTCCCTCTGGACCTGGGTGGAAGGACCATACAGATGGAGGGGCTTGGAAGGAGGGGTCTTTGTCCAAGCCAGTAGCCTCTCCACTTCCTGCATTCCTCCATGTCCAGGAAAGGAAGGGAGAGGGGCAGGAGGGGGGCCTTATTTCAAGAGTGTCCCACTCTGCTGCAGGTAAATGGTGTCCCTTTGCTATGTACCTGGCAACAGAGAGCCAGCTGGTGAGTCAGACACCCATGCTAAACAGCATGTGAGGTGTGTGTGGTATCTCTCACTGAGGGGAAGCACTCTCCCCACCTGGGAACCTTGGGTGGCTCTGGGTCCTGTCAGGCTGAGACCACCCGGTCCTTCCTGCAGTGGAGATGGAGAAAGGCCTCACCGTGAGCGAGCATAGGCCTCGAACTGGCCATCTGTTATGGGTTGTCACCTCCTCTCAGCTTTGCATGATGCTGGCACCTGAGGCTCCCAGAACGTTGAGGCTGCCTGGGGGCAGAGCCTCCCAGTCTACACAGTTAGCAGCTGTGTCCTGATGCCCAGAGCCTGATTTTCACCCCGGGATGGGATGATGTAGCACTGCAGAGGGTTTGTTTTCTTCAAACCATCAGTCCAATATTAGCATTGAGAGCAGGAGAGCAAATTTGGTGTTGGGTTCAGGATCTTCAAAGCTGACCCTGGCAGTGTGTTGATAAGGTCTTCCTTCTGACATTATGGGCCGATAGTCTCTTCTTTATCACATGCTCATCATTTCACTTCCCAGGGAGTGTCCTTGTGTTCAACCCTGGGCCAGAACAACAGGTCTTGCTCTATAGTTTCTCTGATGTTCAGAGTCCTCAGAAGTCCCAAGCTCTCCATTTCTCCTGTGTCTGTGGCTCTCCAGGGCTCTGCTCCACCATCCTTTCTGCTGGGGACACATGATCATTCCTTAAACTCAACTTAGTTGTCGTTACCTCCTTTCAGAATTCTTCCCTGGCTCCTCCCCATTTCCTGCAAGTCTTGTCTGTAGCTTGGTCATTGCACCTGAGGTCCTGCTTGTCTCTGTTAATGGCAGCATCCTTCCTAGACTAGGCTCAGAGCAGTGACTTGGCATGTTTCTCTTTGTGTCCTTAATGCTTACTTAGCAGTGAAGTCAGCCTGGATTGGTGGATGCACGGTGGGTGGACAGATGGACAGATGGATGACCTGCCCACACTCTGTAGGGGGTCTACGCAGGAGCTTCTCTTGGGGGAAACCCAAGAGGACATTTCAGCTGGCCCTACAAGGATTCCGCTGTACTGGATGCTAGTGCTTACAGGCCTGGGTGGGTGTTTGTAGCTGAATTAGGCAGATAATTAGCCCCAAACTCCAGGCTGCCTGATCCTGGCTCCCGCTTCTTACCCTCTCAGCAGGCTGTCTGAGTCTGCAGGGAAGCATGGGGCTTGCCCAGCAGGATGTCCATTCTGTGTGTACCGCTCTCAAAATGTCTACAGATGCAGGGAGGAGGGACTATTTTGGGTCTTGCTGGCTACAAGCGCAGCCAGAGGCAGATGGTGAGAAGGCCCGTCTGGTCATCCTCCTGGTGTTGACATCAGTGAACTGGGGCGGGTGTCTGAGGCAGAATAGGGTCTGTCCTCTGTGGTAGCACAGCCACTCGGGCTAGAGCTGCTGGCCAGACGGAGGGCAGGGAGCTGGGATCTGGGTTCCTGGATGCATGCCTTCCCGGGGCCAGGCTCCCAGGGTCTCTGGTGGGCAGGCAGAAGGAGGATGTGAACTTCGCTTGCTCTGATGGAGGAGGCTCACTGATCTCCCCGTCTGATGGAGGAGACATGACCCTGCTCTCAAGGAGTCCAGAGGCCAGCATGGAAACCATTCCTGGTGTCTAGGAAGCCCTGCCCTGATGGGGGTCTGATGCGGGGTGAGGGGAAAACTGCTTTTGTATTTAATTTTCCTCTGAGATCCATTGGTTCAATTTGGCTGGTTCAGGAAATATTTTACTCACGCTGTCTTTCCTGCACATCCCCTGGCACTTAGGAGGACTGGGCATTCCGAAGCTGATCCAGGAGGCAGAGGTTCCAGTAGCAAATGCTTTGCCAGATAATTCTGGCTGAGCTCTCCTCCCCTCTCTGCTCCCCCAGTGTGGACAGAATGAAAGGCCCTGGCCTCTGAGGATGGGAGGGACAAGAATTTGGATTTCTCCTGTCTCCTGCTTGTCAACCATGTTTCTCGGCAGCCTGTTTCATTCTTTCCATGGTGTGGCCCCTGTTGCTATGCTCACCAGGTCTGGGCTGTGGACCCGGCTCAGAGCACCTTCCCAACTTCAAATATGCTCTTGCCACATCTGGTTTCAGTCTTGGTCCCTCCATCTCCTTCCTTGGTTGCACCTTCTCTGCTGTATAACTTCTCACCATCATCTGCCCTGTTCCCGGGATGAATCTGCCACATGTTGGAAAACATCACCTCAGACTTGCCTGATGCTCGAGTCATTGGATGGACACTCAAGGTTGTAGAAATGTTTTGGATTCTGTCAAGAGTGGCCGATGCTAGAGATGATCTGAAATGTACATATAACGCAGATCTCTCTAACTCCGCCTTCCAGGGCTCGGAGGTCAGCACCCACCTTTGGGGGTGAGGATGGTCCCTCAGGAGCGGGTGCCTGACCCTGTGAACTCTTCTCCACCATGTGAGGGCTGGGATGAGATAGGCTCACACAGGTTAACTCCATGTTGATTCTTGGTCTGTGTGTCTGTCCTTTGTGTAGATTTCAGATCCATAGCCTGGGGGTGGATGTAGTCTGTGTGTGTGTGTGTGTGTGTGTGTGTGTGTGTGTGTGTGTGGTGCATGTACATGAGTGTGTGTGAGAGAGAGGTGGGGGAAGCAGGTGTGTGTGTGCAAACTCTCCAGTGTGTATATAGACTCAGTGGTGGTGTTGCGGGAATCGTGGCCATGACCTTTAACTTTCTGAGGGCGGGCATGGGTATATCCTCAGAGGGGTAGGGAGGTCTTTTATCCATCTAGTGCTCTGCCTTAAAAAGGATCTCATCTATTTATTTCTGATTATAAATATACGTTCATGATATCAGATTTGGAAAATAAAGAAAAATGAATAATAGGCGTTGCCTTCAACCAAGAACGCAATCGGAATGAACTGCCACCAACCCATCATTCTCTAGCCTTGCCTTTCTCCTGGATTTCTCCTTCTGTCTCCGATTTTGTCTCTGACTCTGAATTAGACTCTATGTTTAAAAGAAAACTGGGGTCTTTGTTTACTAAGCTGCTTTTTCATTATGAAGATGGGGAGAGAGTCAGTGTGCAGGAACACATGGAACCTGCTCCTCCCTAGAGCTCAGGGTAGAGGTGGTGTCCTCTGTTCACCCCATATGTCACCCCACTTCCAACCACTAGATGCCCCTGGAGACACCTGGTGAAGGGTGACTACTGGCTATAATCCTGAGAGACCACTCTGGGTAGGAGAGGAAGACTCCTTTTTAAGTCTCCAGAGAAGAATTTCTGGGGATGGGGAATACATGTGTGCTGAGGAGGGATAAAGAGGAGCACACTGGGGATGTTTTCACTCTGGTTGAGAGACAGGTGAGAGACATGTTAGCAGATTTAAAATGAGATGCTCAGAGTGACATCAAAGTGATGAAATGCTTTATTAGCAAGGACACCAAGATCATGCGCTCTTTTGGCCCTTGGAGGCAGTAAGCAGGAAAGCTTCTCTGAGGGGATGAGGTTGGAACAGCAGAGGGGAGAGGAAGGCTTTTCTGATGGGTAGAGTGGCTGGGCAAGGGCTTGTAGTGGGACTGTGTGTGTGTGTGTGTGTGTGTGTGAGTTGGGGGTTATGGAGGAAACCCCGGCTAGCATGCAGGAAGCTTCCCAAGGCATGCTGACCCGTGCCCCCCACCGTGGAGTTGCGGTGGGTGGGGTGCTGGGGCTGGCTGCTCCCTGCCTGCCCGGCTGGGGCTAATTTTGAGCTGGCTGCTCCGGTTATAGTCTTTGGGACGCCGTGAAGGTGGAAATGTGCTCCTAGAACCAGAGCGGCAAATTATGCCCGAGTCCCAAAGGGGAACGTGTAATTTCGGAAGCTGGACCAGATCTTTGGAGCACTGTGTTTAGCTTTATTTTTTCTCCCTCTTGCTCTGGTGAACTGCCGGTTTCCCTCTCACCTTTCTAAAAACGCACCGTATTAAAAATAACAGTAAGGCTTCTGTGAGGTTCAGGATGAGAATAGGAGGGGGCAGAGCTGCTACTTGGCCTGGCCATCTTGGGGCAGCTGGGGGTTTCACATGGAGCTCTTCCGGTCTGTTCCGGGTCACACCACACCCACCAATGTGTGGCCAGTCCCCCCCTCCCCCCGAGCCATCCAGCAGCCTGGCTGGGTGCCCACTGGCCTTTCTGCTTTCCTGCCCAGCTCTGGCTCTCACCAGTCCCAAGCGCTAGTCCAGGGGAGGCGAGGGCTCCCTTAGTGCTGTCCCTCCACAGGGCAGGGGTGAGTCTGTAGTTGCCAAGTCCCCCCAGTTTCTAGCAGGCTTCACTGGCCAAGCGTTCCGGAGCCCTTCCTGATCCCGGGTGAGCATGTCTCCCAGGCTCTTCCTGC
>PVJC01002622.1:0-30255 GCA_004026665.1 Murina feae
AGGCTGGCCACACCCCCATGGGGTGAGGGTCCCCACTGGGGGGCTTGGCAAGCCTGCAGGTGGACATCTCCTGAGGGGTTCCAGACTGCGAGAGGGCACAGGCCGGGCTGAGGGACCCCCTCACTCTGAGTGCACAAATTTTTGTGCACCGGGCCTCTAGTGTATACATAAAAATCTCCATCACAAATAAAAGTAATTCATTAAAGCTAAACTGTTGAAATTGCGATTGTTCTTACTCAGGTATTTCAACTTCTAGACTAATGTAGTTTTCTCTTAATACTACATTACATTTGTCATGCAAATGCTCTTAAAGCAAATTCGGAGAACAGTAAATTTCTTTAGGTCATAGATCCCATCTTATTCAATGCATGAAGAAAGCTCAAATGCATCTACTTGATAGAGCTGAAGCAGTTGTTATCTGCTACTAAGATACAAGAAAAAATATGTCCTCATGATTTCTATGTCTGATTGTGGCAGCCAAGATTTACTGGTAATGGGGGGTGTACAGGAAAAAAGAATGGTAATGCAGGAAATACATGGAGATAATATAGTTGCAACCAATAAAAAAAATCTCATAAAGAGTAAGGAATATAATTTACTCCAAAAAAGAATGTAAAATTTGAATTTTTTTTAAAGGAAGCTTGAGAGGTATTTTTATTTATTTATTTATTTTTATATATTTTATTGATTTTTTTACAGAGAGGAAGAGAGGGATAGAGAGTTAGAAACATCAATGAGAGAGAAACATCGATCAGCTGCCTCCTGCATACTCCCCACTGGGGATGTGCCCACAACCAAGGCACACACCCTTGACTGGAATCGAACCCGAGACCCTTGAGTCCGCAGGCCGACACTCTATCCACTGAGCCAAACCGGTCAGGGCATTGGGAGGTATTTTTAGATTGCATATCCATTTCTTGGGGGAAACTTGGCTTAGTCTTAGAGACATATTTATAGGAAAAACTGTGCGAAGGGGTTCTCTATACAATCTCAATGAGAAAAATCATTCTGACATTGTGCTTTCATTAGAAGACATAGCCTGATCAGTGTGGCTCAGTGGTTGAGTGTTGACTTAAGAACTAGGAGGTCACAGTTCACAGTTCAATTCCCAGTCAGGGCACATGCTGGGGTTGTGGGCCCAATGCCCAGAAAGGGGTGTGCAGGAGGCAGCTTATCAATGATTCTCTCTCATCATTGACATTTCCATCCCTTTCTCCCTCTGAAATCAATACACATGCGCACGCACGCGTGCGCACACACACGTAAACATATACAAAAGTAATTTTTAATTTTTTTTGCTCCTGAATATTTTCATATTGTATGTGAAATATATGAAAATGTACTGCAAAGAAACCATTTTGCCATTTTTACTTCTTCAACTAAAGACGTCATGGTCCCTTTGGGGTGAACATGTTGCATTATTTAAAATGTTCTTTTATTAGATAGTTCACTCAAATAGTTCCTCCTACAGTCAGCCTTCAGGCATCATTTTGAAATAACATTTCCCCCCTAAAGTATGTCTATTATTACCCATTATTATACTAGAGTAGGAAGTAAGTATGTTAAGAAAGTACATTTTTCTGCTTGTCATTGCACATTATCATAGTAAGCACACTTGTTGAGGGATTGTACTAGTTGGAAGGTCTCCCTTTTAAATGTGATAGCTTTATTTTCCTTTAAACTTTTGGCATTTCACAAGATATAGTACACTACAAACAAAAAATTAAGTTGTGATTATGAGAAAACGGTATAGTAGATTAAGCAGTATATTTAAAAAATGAATGGCTCAATTACTCAAATCTTTGTGGTACAGTATGAATAGCACCAATATCTACTCAAATTAAATAGATAAATACATCAATAACTCAGGTCAGTGAGTTTTTACTGAATTCCTACTATGTACAAGGCAATCTAACAAACCTGAAGGAAAATAAATATAAGACTAGTTTATTGCTCTCTATAAGCATAACACTATGCTAAGAAACTATAGGTAAGCATATAAAAAGTTAGTTTTAAATAAAGGCTCAAGGCAATAGAAGATGTCATTTGGCGGTACCTGATGAATTTCTAAATGGATTGTGCAGACAATAGTCATTGTAGCTCAGAGGCGAGAGAGGGATCTTTGTAAGGATGGATGGCAAATAAACGGTCTACAAGGAGTAATTTGTGAGTTTTCCTGATAACCCAAAATATTGAGAGCTGATGGGGCATTCTTGATGGCAAGTACAAGAATTAGGGGGTGGAAAAACTCAGCTATATTTATGAGAGCATAATTCTATGAGTTTATTCACATGGGCCTTGAATAGCAGGAACTAGAATTACTTACTTGATTCTGTCCTGTAAATGAAGGGAATCTACTGAAGGTTTGAAGAGATAAATGACCTAATACAAGTGATTTTTATAACTTATCAGTTTTCCAAATGGACTGGAAAGGAGAATGTGAAGTAGAAAGACCAGATCAGAGGCAGTTACAATGTAATGTACTATGATACCTATCTAAGAAGGAACTTCCAGAGGAAAAAGAGATACTTTTGTGTAAATGTAGCCTGCAGAGAAGGAAGAAAGAGGGCGTCGAACCTAGAGGGAATGGAAAAACAACAGGAAAGTCAATTGAGGGGTAACTTCAGAAGGGAAAGTAGGCATGGTTTTGTTGAAGGCATATGGGGATTGTGGGACCAGAGAGCTATCCAAGTGGGAGACCCTGGACAAGTTTATAAATGCAGGAATGATAGTAGAACTGGAGACAAAGTTTGGAATAGAGATAAACTGGGATAGCCAAAGTCAAGAGATTGAAATAAACCCAAAGTTGAAGTTAATGAAAGAATGAGAGAAAAAAACAACCCTAAACCTGGTGGGGGCACATATTTAAAATGAGAAGGAAAAAGTTGCTGGGAGGGATTTAGGGGTATGGTAGAAATAAAAACTATGAATATGATAGCAGCTAAAGGGCTTTCAAGTCAAAAAAATGTGGGGAAGCAGAGATATTACTGAAGAGGATCAAATGGCAGAGAAGCCAATGGATTTGGCAAACACATTAGCATTCATTTAATTTTGAGAGTTCCTTCTACAACTATTTAATAAATGTCTAATATGTATCAGGTACTGTCCTACGTGCTGAAAATACTGCAGTAAACTTTCACAGGACTTACATTAAGTGAAAGAAACATATAGTAAACAACACAGAAAATAGATTTGTAATATCCTGAGATGATAAAGAATATAAATAAACAAAAAACACTGTAAGAGGATGGAGACTGAGAACTGAAGGGTGTAGCGGTCATGGTAATGGGAACTAACAGACACTCTTAAAATAAATGAGGGAGTCAGACCTGAAGGTTAAATTCCAATAGGAGAAATCAAAACCAAATAGGGAAAGGATAGTGAAGAATTTATGTTTATGTTGAAATAAATGGTTTTATGTAACTAGCTAGAGGCCTAGTGCACAAAATTTCTGCACTTGGGGGCAAGGGAGTCCTTCAGCCTGGCCTGTGTCCTCTTGCAGTCCAGGAGCCCTCAGGGAATGTCCTACTGCTGAGGAGGCAGGAGAGGCTCCCGCCACTGCTGTTGGCCTCACCAGCCATGAGCCCAGCTTCTGGCTTAGTGGCACTCCCCCTGTGGGAACGCAATGACCACCAGGGGGCAGCTCCAGCATTGGGCGTTTATCCCCTGGTGGTCAGTGTGCATCAAAGCAACCAGTCGTTCTGCTGTTTGGTTGATTTGCATATCAGCCTTTTATTATATAGGATGCTTTTTAAAAGTCAGTGATGAAAAAAATTAAGACATTTACTAGGAACAACAACAAAAAGTTTTGAAGAGACATTATGAAACTAGGGCATCTCCTTCATGATCAGGTCATTAAAATTACCTGTAAATGTCAAAAGGACCATGAAAATTCTTAGACAATGGTGCTACGTTTCTGAAATTATCATCTTAAATTGCCTCTAAATGTGCATATTTTTATCTTATAAATTTTTAAATATATACAATTAAAGATACCTACATAAACATCATCATATGCAGTTTCTCTTTTATGTTTTACCTGTGTCATGCTTTTCATATTCTATCCACAGACTGTTCTCAAACAACCTAATTATATATCTCTATTTGTTTTACACTCAATATTATCCTTCAATTTATATAATCATATAACACACACACATCTATATAAGACTAAAAACACAATCGGTAATCTACTGTATACACTTTTATGCATGTGATTTTTTAAAAATATATTTTATTGATTTTTTACAGAGAGGAAGGGAGAGGGATAGAGAGTTAGAAGCATTGATGAGAGAGAAACATTGATCAGCTGTCTCCTGCATACCCCACACTGGAGATGTGCCCACAACCAAGGTACATGTCCTTGACTGGAATCGAACCTGGGAATTTTCAGTCCGCAGGCCGAGGCTCTATCCAAACCAGTCAAGACTATGCATGTGATTTTTATAATCAATGTTATATTGTGTTAATGCCTCCTAGTCAACATATGTATCTCAAATGCATACATTTTAATAGCTGCATAAGTGTCTATTATATATTCTAAAATTTATTCAATGATTTGGTACTGAAAGTTATGCTTTGTTTCCTTCCCCTACCCCCCATTACAAACAATGGTGTCACAAGTATCTTTGCATACATGCCATTTATGTACTGGTATTTTATTTTATAGGTAGGGTCTCAGAAATAGATAGTGCACCATTATTTTTTCAACTCTATGCTTGATTTTTACCCTTAACCTATAGGAAAAGCCATTTTTCCAAATCCTAAACTCCAAGGAATACTTAAGTATTACATACTATGCTTAATTTAAATAAATTTTCCTAGTCTCAGAATTTCAAATATATTTTGTATAAATGATTACCTATATGCCATATTTCAGATCCCCTTTTTAGACAGCATTTTCTTAAGAGCAAGAAATATATCTAATATAATTTTATTTATTCATGTGTTTAGCAGTGATCTTTACTGAGAAGGAAAACATACAAATTGACTTCTTGTTAGGTATAATAATAATTTTTAAAATACTACTTAATCAATTTTTAGGAAACAAACACAAGAAATATATTCCTGCCTTTAAAAAACTGTCTTGTTATAAGCACCAGAGGTTTTCTTATAATTCCTTTTGTATTTAAAATTCTAATCGCTTTTAATCAGATATTTATGATTGACTAATCTAAAAGAGATCTAGAAAAAGATTCATATTCAAGTATATAGCCTTAGTTGTAAAGCTATAATATAAATTTATAATTATATATAGTTATATATAAATTCATAATATATAGTTATATATAAATTTATAATTATATATATATTTATTTAGAATAATTATAGGATATCATCATACTTTCCCCCCTCCTTTTCTTAAATGTTATGCTTTTATTAGGCTGAGGGTGAAAGGAGATGGGTATAAATAGAAATTGCACTAAAAATGATTTAAAATTTTTTACCAATCTGAAAAGAAACCTTACTGGTCTTTATGACATGACATTGTCCTCATGTTCACCAAAAGTCTACAATACAAAACCAGTCAATCCCTTGAGAGAATGTGGAAAGCTTGGGGGTAATCTAATTATATTTTATTTGCAGAAGGAATCAATATGGCAGTACTTCTCAAGTTCAATTCAATCACAAATATGAAGAACAGATTTGCATTTACATTTAAGCAGGAGTATGGTGGATTAAATATATTTCAATATAATTTAGCAATCCCTTTGTTAAAATATGGCATTCATTGAATATAATGACACTGAAGGCCATTCTTCCAATAAATTACCCTATAAAAGATCCATAAAAATTTTAATGCAGTACAGGTTGGGGAATATAGGTAATTAAATGTGTTGCAGAGGTAGGAAGAAGATTCTGAGAAAAGTAAAAGACTGTAATTGAGTTGAAAGAATAATTTTGAAATAAATAGAGTATTTTAGGAAAATCCTATCAGTATGTTAATAACTTTAGTTCCCTTATCATGGGGAGAATCTTAAATAGGTGCCTGGGTCACTGGCAGCCAGACCCTCGCTGTTTTTGGTGCCATGAATTTAATGGTAGAGAGTCTCTAAACCTCAATTACTTTTTAAGTAAGAACATTTTTGCATGTCAAACTCCAGTCTTTTCAAGACATTAATGTCTTGTGGGAACAAAATCAACTCCTGATGGCAAGCAAGCTGCCCTGGGATTAGGTAACATTAGAAACCATCTTCTGCAACACAGAGATAAGTGAGGCTGAATTCTTTGTGGTCTTTTGAGACTGTATATGCGAAATAAAGAATTTACAATCAGAAACAGAAGCTAAAAATCTCATTAGTAATGACATTTTTAGTAGCCACGGTTTCTATTTTTTCATGCCAGTCTACAAAAGACTTAACAAAGATGAGAATGTGAGCACACAGAAACATATAGCAAATAAATAGAATCTGGGACTGAAATAGAGAAATATAACTGTGTCTCGGAAGTGTTTGTGATATTGGTTGAAGAGTGAACTGTTCAGGGCTTGTTTAAACAAAACCTATGTAAATCTTTGCTCAGCTGGTTGTTCACGGAAAATAAATGGAAATAAACAGAGGAAAACAGACCACAGGCTGGAAGAGTTTGTGGAGAATGATAACGGGCCTCAAAACAACAAGATTTAAAACGATGGCCCTGCCTCTGTAAATAATGCAAACTCTTCAGGATGCACTAGAGACCCAACTCAACAACATAATAATTTTAGCTAAAAACCTACTATTCCCACCCTGAGACTCCATAAACTACAGAAGAAAGCTGAGGAATGTTATACATCCAAAGGAACATCTGATAGAAGTGTGGAAAACCTGGCACCTTTAAATCTCAGATTTTATCTTTTAATTGCCCGTGACATCGCCTGGGAGATCTTGCAGCACTAAAACTGGATAAGGAAGACAATTAAGCATCGCAGTTTTTATAACCACACTAAAAACAAGAGTGACAGGTCAGAAGCAGACATTTTGTGGTCATGTATACAAACAAAATTCAGTTGACAACACAAGTAAGTGACTCCAGATGAGCTAATGATACAAAAGTTAGGTAAAATTTCCACAAATAGTATTCCTTTCCCCCTAAATACCTTACTTCCTCATTAAAATCTCCTAATGTCAATAAAGCACTCTTAAGCTAGTAGGATGGGTGAGAAGAAGCCTTTTATGGAGCCAAAGCTAATGACACCATGTATCATCTGGAGAACAGTCTGCAAAAGGCATTCTTTTCTCATTAATCTTCTGTGTGCTCAGCTCTTGATAAGGAATGGGGCTGCTGCCCCAGAGATGGGATTCCCACTGACACAGACTAAACTAGAGAAAAATGAAGTTGCACATCAGTCATTTGCGTGACAACATCGGAGTGTCACTAGCCCTTAGAAACTGTTTTATTTCTAGACTAGGGGCCCAGTACACGAAGATTTGTGCACGGGTATGGGGGGGTTGGAGGGCCCTCAGCCTGACCTGCACCCTCTTCAATCTGGGTGCCCTCAGGGGAGCCCTCTCCAATACAGGAGTTTCTGTCTGTCTTTGCAATCATATGAGCGAATTGTCTGAGATCCCCAACTCAGTTTGGTTTGTTGCTCACAGAATAATAGAGGCATTTTTTCCCTTTTCTTCATTGGTATAGATTTCCTGGAAGTTTTAGGATATCTTCTCTTTGATTTTTCCTAGACACTCTGATTTTACTTATGTCTCTCACCTTTGCTTTCCCTCTATCTCCTACCGCAACAGTAACTTGCTCCAGGATCACTTTGCTCTAGCAGGGGTCCTCAAACTTTTTAAACAGGGGGCCAGTTCACTGTCCCTCAGACCATTGGAGGGCCAGACTATAGTTAAAAAACTATGAACAAATTCCTATGCACACTGCACATAATTTATTTTAAGCAGGACAGGCAGCGGCGGCAAAAACACCCGCATGTGGCCTGCGGGCCACATTTTGAGGATGCCTGCCTAGTGTCTAGGAGATCCATCTGCCACCAGGACTACAATTCCCAGCATTCCTGGTGCTCCCTATGCTCTGGGCTTCTGCTTCTGGTCCTGGGGCTGCCATTAGAACTACTATTCCCAGAATTGCTGGTGTTCCCCAGTGTTGAGAGAGACTGAGCGAGCCATGGTCTCCCAAGCCTTGGGCTCTCCTGCTCTGCTCTCTGCCCGGTGACTGAGGGAGCCATGTCCCCCCAAGCTGCCAGCTCTCCTGCTTCTGCTCTCCACCCAGCACCTGTGTATGCAAATTAATCCACCATCTTTGTCTGGTTAATTTTCATATTCACCCTGATCTGCTGGTGAGCATAGTGAAGGAACAGTTAATTTACATGTTTCTTTTTTGTTATATAGGACACACAGGGGCAGGCACTTGCTTTATGTCTGACCTCACTGCTCTAAATTAAGCACACATGTAAAGGGAAATGAATTTTTCCCTTCGTATCCCTTCATTATAATCTTGAGCCCACAAAACTTCAATAGAACTACTCTACCAATTTTATAATGCCAAGTCAGGAAATTTACTTGCACCCAGTTCTCAAAGTGAACGTAAGAGAAATTAAAGAATTCAAAGGGGTCATGGGTAGTCCTTCAATTTGCAGATAGTTTTTGACAATGATAATGAATTGTGAACAGTGTGGACAATACCAAGATAGCACTATCATTCCTTATAGTGCTTCTCAACTCACTTTTCTCTTTGGAGAAAATGGCATTCCTAAAGTTCTAAGTTGCATATGTAAGTTACTAAATTTATATTTATTTATTGAAATGCTTACCATTTAATGCAGAGGGGCAAGAGGTAGGAAAGGAAGTCCACAGGGTGAAAAATGAGAAGGAACACTGGAAAATTGTCCTAGCATGCTCTACCAGTTGAAAAGTTGCCTTAGCATAATGGATGCATTAGAAACACAAAAGAAAATATACCCAAATGTTAATAAGTCTGTAGGGTTATGGCTGCTTTTGTACTTGGTGTGCACAATTTTCTAGTAGGAAAGATAAAATTCAAACAAAAATTGAAAAGTTGTGCGTTCTGTGAATCATTTCTAGCACATCGTTGGGGATTTTACATGAGAGTTCAGCACTGGCCAACCGAAAATTGTTGTATATGTTTTTCTTTGTTGAGTTGAAGGCAGAAATGGTGGTGGAGAAGGAGGAGCAAAGGAGAAATAATAGTTCAAATAACTGGCTCTGTTCCGGAGCAATGTAAGGTTCTCTCATGGGTAGTCACTCAGTAAATGTTAATTGATGATAATTAAGAAAAATGAGTTTTCTTTTTTGTGCACTCCACAACACAGTGCCATATTTTCACATTAGCTAAAGGTTAAATACAAACTGATATAATACAACTTTGGACTTAGGTATATTAAATTAACTACTTTTCATAGAAGGGGGCGGTATCCATGGTGAAACTAAAGACCTCATTTACTTGTTAAATGCATCTTTGCCACTATTTTCTATTTTCCCCTTTGCTACTAATGACACCCACAGTAGTGCACATGGCATTTCATTACCATTTCTTCTTTTCCCTAGATTTGTTTTTTGCTGAGAAACAGGAAAACAAAGAATAAAAAAACTTCAAATTATTTACAAAATTTATAAATATTCTTGCCGAGCTCCTTAACGAAACTGAATTGACCATGGTTTTATGCCTGCCATGGAAAATGACATGGGCATAAAAAGAATTGAAACAAGGAAAATGTGAATTAGAATGTTGTCAAGAATGCAAGTGCTAATTAAATTAAAGTATAATAAGTATGAATCTTTGAAATACCAATGCTTTGAGGAGGTAAAGCAAGGCTCATAGACATTATTCCACCCATAGGGTATATCAAATCACTATCAGAAAACATCTATAGGAAACATAATTAGAAAATGTAGGAGAATCTGCTAGAAACAAGTTAGTCTTTAAACATTATTTACTTAGTGGTCATCACTCCAAATTCCAGAGGACAGTAATGAATTCCAAACACCATTCAAAAAGCAAGTAACAGAGGACATCAAACACTTTCTAAGTCCTAAATTGTCTAGATTCCTATAATGGGAATTAGGAACAGAATGAGCAAGGTTAATGAAAATGTAGTTACATGCCCTGGCCAGTGTTTAACGTTAGAGTGTCGTCCCCTGCACAGAAAGGTCTCAGGTTCTATTCCTGGTCAGGGCACGTATCCAGGTTGTGGATTTGATCCCCAGTCAGGGCTGCTCTCTCACATCAATGTCTCTCTCTCTCCCTCTCCCTTCCTCTTTCTCAAGAATGAATGAAAAAAAAGATATCCTCCTTTATCAAATGTTAATTGAGCATAATGGCTTGGTTCAATTTCTGGGTTCTCTGTTCTATTCCATTGATCCATATGCCTGTTCTTGTGCCAGTACCAGGCTGTTTTGATGACAGTGGCTTTGTAGTATAGCTTGACATCTGGTATTGTGATTGCCAACTTTGTTCTTTTTTCTCAAGATTTCTGTGGCTGTTCAGGGACTTTTTTGGTTCCATGTACATTTCTGAAGTATTTGTTCTAGATCTGTGAAATATGCCGTTGGTATTTTGATAAGAAGTGCATTGCATCTATAGGTTCCTTTAAGTAGTATCGACATTTTAATGATGTTAATTCAACCAATCCATGAACACAGTATATACTTCTAATTGTTTATATCTTCTTCTATCACTTTTTCCAACGTTCTGTAGTTTTTTGTTTGTTTGTTTGTTTTTTTCTTTTGAGTGTTTGACCTTGTTGGTTAAGTTTATTCCTAAGTATCTTACTTTTTTGTGTGACAATGGTAAATGGGATTGCTTTCTAGATTCTCTTTCTAAGAGTTCATTATTGGTGTATAAATATGCCATTAACTTCTGGGTATTAATTTTGTGTCCTGCTGAATTGCTAAATTCATTTATTAAACCTAGTAGTTTGTGGTGTAATCTTTTGGTTTTTCTATGTACAAAATAATGTCATCTGTGAATAATGACAATTTTATATCCTCCTTTCCAATTTGGATGCTTTTTATTTTTTTGACAAAGAAGGAAGAGCATACAATGGAGTAAAGACAATCTCTTCAATAAATATTGTCGGGATAATTGGACAGCTACATTTAAAAAATTAAACTAGACCACAAAATTATACCATATACAAGAATAAACTCAAATTGGTTGAAATAATTGAGTGTAAGTCATGAAAACATAAAAATTCTAGGAGAAAACATTGGCAGCAAAATACTAGACATCTCATATAGCAGAATTTTCACTGATACAATGCCTAGGGCAAGAGAAACAAAGGAAAAAATAAACAAATGGGACTACATCCTGCACAACAAAAGAAATCAGCATCAAAATGAAAAGGGAACTCACTGTATGGGAGAACATATTTGCCAATGATATATCTGATAAGGGGATAATTGCCAAAATATATAAAATAGCCATACAATTCTCCGAAAGGAAGACAAACAACACAATTAAAAAATGGGTAGAGAACCTGAATAGACAATTCTCCAAAGAGGACATATAAATTGTTAAAAGACATATGAAAAAATGCTCAATGTCACTAATTACAAGAGAGATGCAAATTAAAACAATGAGGTACCATCTCCCATCTCCCAGAATGGCTACCATTAAAAAAACAACAAAGAAGTGCTGGTGAGGATGGGAGTAAAAGGAACTCTAGTGCACTGCTGGTGAGAGTGCAGACTGGTACACCACTATAGAATATAACATGGAATTTTCTCAAAGAATTAAAAACAGAACTACCATTTGACCCACTGATCCTACTTGTAGAAATATATCCCAAGAAGCCAGAAACACCAATCAGAAAGAATATATGCACTCCTATGTTCATAGCAGCATAATTTACAATAGCTAAGATCTAAAAACAGCCCAAGTGCCCATCCATAGATATAATGGATTAAACAACTGTGGTGCATTTACACAATGGAATAATATGCAGCTATAAAAAGAAGGATCTCGCCATAATTTGTTTGGCTCAGTGCGTAGAGCATCAGCCTGTGGATTGAAGGGTCCCAGGTTTGATTCCTATCATGGGCATGTACCTTGGTTGCAGGCACATCCCCAGTAGGGTGTGTGCAGCAGCTGATCAATGTTTCTCTCTCATCAAAGTTTCTTAACTCTCTATCTTCTCTATCTTCCTCTCGGTAAAAAACAAAAAAGCAAAAACAATAATATATATTTTTTAAAAAGAGAAGGATTTCTTACCCTTTGAGATAGCATGAAGGAACTAGTGAAATTATGCTAAGTGAAATAAGCCAGTTAGATAAAACCAAGTATCATACAATCTCACTTATATGAACAAAGTAAACCAAGGAATAAAAATTCCAGAGATATTGAAGCATGCAACAGTCTGAGGTATTTCAGAGGTATGGGAGAGGGTGAAGAAATTAACCAATGAACTTATATGCATATATGCATAGCCCATTGACAAACCATAATGTGGGGAAGACCTGAGGAGGGGGTGGGAATGGGGTGGAGTTGGTCAATGGGGGTAAAAAAAGGGTACATCTGTAATACTTTCAACAATGAAGATAAATAAAAAGGACATATGTTTGAGTGAGGTTAAAAGAACATAGTTCAATGTTTTATCAGCTATAATAAAATACAGTAAATACAAGACATAATTCCTTAAAATTTAGGACTGTTTTTTCACTGTAGTACCTTTAGCATCAAATATAGTTATATGCATGTAGCAGACCCCAAACAATAAAAAAATGTGTGGAATAAATTAGTGAGTGAATAAATGAATGTAGAAGTAGACAATGAGGCAGCATAATAAATGATGTACTCTCAAAAGCAGGATCAACAGTAAGAAACAATGGACCCCAACTATGTCAATACAAATGGTATCATCAATACCAAGGGAAAAGGTAAGGGTAGTTACACTTCCATGGATATTCACAATTTATAACTTGTAAACTGTTTATCTTCCATTTGACTGGTGGGTTTAGTTCTTTCAATTAATCTTATTTTTAATATAACTTATTGATTTTTTACAGAGAGGAAGGGAGAGAGATAGAGAGTTAGAAACATCGATGAGAGAGAAACATGGATCAGCTGCCTCCTGCACACTCCCTACTGAGGATGTGCCCGCAACCAAGGTACATGCCCTTGACTGGAATCAAACCTGGGACCCTTGAGTCTTCAGGCTGACGCTCTTATCCACTGAGCCAAACTGGGTAGGGCTCAATTAATATTTTTTTGCCCTTATAATGATCCAATAAGAAGAATCTCAGTCAAGTACTGATGTGAAGAGTTACCTTAACTGGGTGAACCCTAAAGGTAATTCTGATGGCTAAATTGGCTAGGCTCAACAAGCCACCCTATATATATACTGGATCTTGCATCATTTGTATTTTCAATCTTGGACTTTGCCCTCTGGGGTCTAATGGTCTTCATTTATAAAAGCAGGTATCAGATCAGGTGATTGTTAGGTCCTTTGTGCTCTTAAATTTACCTTAGGACACCCTAGGCTGCACACCAGCCTCACTATAGGAAACTTTAAAAAATTCCTATTTCTAGAAATCAGAATTTTTGCAAATGGGTCCTAGGCATACCTAACTTTTTAGAGTTTCCCAACATCTAGCAAAGACTAAGAACTACCTCCTTGAAGACTCATTGTTGTCAACTGAGTGATTTATGCATACTTTAATTTCAGAGCCATAAAATAATTATCTTTGTACTTTTTTGCCTAAAGTTACATATTTCTAAAATAAAGATATGTGCACCTATTTTTAAAGGTCACATAGCTTGTTAAAAAAAAACCAGGACTTAATGCAGTGATTAATATTCCAAAATTTCCACCAATTTTCAGTATTGCTTAGTATTTTGGGGCATGGATGGCTCCACCGTTCAAGATTTCTAAATATTTAAAAGCAGTTGCCTAAAGTATATTTTAGTCTGTCAGTGGATGTATATTCTTCTTGCTTTTAACAACAAAAATTTCATTTTAAGTGATAATCCCTAAAAAGAATTTCCTGGCAGAATAGTTTATGTCATAAGAGCATATGGGAGCTAAGAATAATTATTCAGAGAGTATCTTTCTCCAAAGAGCTTAAAGCACTTTGTGGAATTCATCTAATTAATCTTCACACTATATTCATGATAAGGCTGTGGACAGTGAAGTCTAGATGGCTCTGAAGTGAGCTCCTATTCCGCTCAGTGAGAGGATAAGAATAAACTCAGCACCACAATGCATAAATACAGGGTGTATATAGTTTACTACAGGTCATCAGTCTGTGACAATAATTAAATTTTAATACATCAAAATGAAGAGGAAGAAATTTGCTAAATTAACTGAGTTACATATTTTGAATATATATATATATATATATATATATATATATTCAAACACTTAATAAAAATAATATATGTTACTTTAAAAAATTCCAGATACCCTAGCATTATATAAAGACAGACAAAATCTGACTAAAATATGAGACTTCCGCAGTAGAACAATATTTATATTGCTTTTCATTCATAAAATAAGTAGTAAATATTGTCAATATGTGTGAGCATATTTACATAGTCTTGACTGTAACAAAATATGTGTACTTTTATCCTGGACAGCATGATAGATGAAGTTAATTTTAATATCACAAGAAAAGCATTAACTAAATTTATACCTGTAAACATTTTGATGAATAACAAATATATAAAATGATATTGAATAGTAATTAAAAACAGGCTGATTAAGAAAACCATCTCAGTATCTTTTCCCTATATTAAGTCACAGTCTGTAGCTGAGCTTTACCACTGGGATCATGCCTTACCTGGACCTGATTCCTTTAACCTGGTCAGATTTCCTCCAGAATAAAATTAATAAAAGAATCACAGAAGGCTTACAATTTTATTAAAACAGATAAAAAGTTCTGCCTTCATAAAAATTTCACTGGCAAACTCAAAGGCACAAAAGAGTCCTTGTAAATTCTATAATACATGAACTGTGAAATATCCTTTTATTTTAAAGTCAAAGTATTTAGTAAATAGCACTATTTGTCTTTCCACATAGTCACACCATGCTGACAGAAGATAGTGTGAGGAAAACAGTTCTCCCTCAAAGACATTTTTTTGTACCTTTTGACATTATGTGTACATTGGAGACATGCTCAATTTATCTCCCCACTTTGCTCATGGGGAATTACTGGCAAATATTTTGTGCCTGGAAGCAGACATTTGACTCAGATGATTATCAATATAAATAAAAAATAATCAAGTCTATTCAGAGAAGTGCAAGCAAAGGCATCAATAAACCAAGGGTAAAATGGTTTACTGTTTATCTTTTTAGACAATCCCTAGTCCTCAATGCTGACTCCATACTCTTCCCTTTAAAGTAAATTATTCATTACTTTTAGCACTGAATCTCTTGGAACTTATAATGCCATCAAAGAAATGTACAACCTGTTCAATGTATTTTTTACCTATATCCAACATACAGCTGAAAATTATAGACTTTTGCAGGAGAAATTTATCCTGACTAAAAGTAACAGCAATGTCATCTAAAGTTTTCATGTAATTTAAATATAAAGCATTGCATAAAATAAGACATTTGAATGCAGATTTACCCTTTGGAGTATGGCTAATCTTAATGATTGAATGACTATTTGCTTTAAAATAGAATCCTATATAATAAAAGGGTAATATGCAAAGTGACCCTAACAGCAGAACCACTGGGAATGACGCTCAATGTAGGAGCTGTCCCCTGGTGGTCAGTGCACTCCCACAGAGGGAGCTCTGCTCAGCCACAAGCCAGGTTGATGGCTGCCATCATAGCAGTGGTGGCAAGAGCCTCTCCCGCCTCCTCAGAAGCACTAAGGATGTCCGACTGCAGCTTAGGCCTGCTCCCCGCTGGCAAATGGACATCCCTTGAGGGCTCCCAGGCTGCCAGAGGGATGTCTGACTGCCGGGTTAGGCCTGAGCCCCCAGGCAGCAGGCCTATGCCAGCAGGTGAACATCCCCTGAGGGGTCTCAGACTGCGAGAGGGCACAGGTCAGGCTGAGGGACCCCCCTGAGTGCCTCTAGTAAAATATAAAAGGGAAAGTGTCCAAATTATTTTTGATTGGTCATTTCTAACATATAAGAATTATTATATTACTGTTAGCTTTAGTTTCCTGGAGTAATTCTAGTGACTAATTGGACAATTTTAAAACAATATCCTTTTTTCTGTGTCCGGGAAAATTAGAAAATTGCAAGGGCAAAATCTATAGCTAATCAGTTAAGAAGCTTCCTTTTAAACTCCAGAGAGTATTCCATATTACATACTGTCATAGTGAATGGCCAGCGGTTGAGTGAATGCCTAATGGATTAAAAGTGGTTCTGAAATAGCTTAGGCATCATATGGCATAAAATGACCATGATGGTTTCAATGGCAACAGTGTTCAAAGTGGAATATCACTTGGAACCAAATTCTGTTTCAATTGGTTCCTCCCTAGAATGTGTTCTTATTATTTGCAAATTCTTACCATGCTTATATGGATAATGGTTATGGAATGTCCAGAACTGAAGATTTTGGTTTTCCTCATAAGAATGTTATAATTTGAAAAAAACTGTATGGATTGGAGACTTCTCCAAATTATGTGACCCTGTAATGACCAGATTGTTAAAATCTCTGAACAGATAACAATAATGTGATTTTCCTTTTTAAAAATATATTTTTTATTGATTTCTGAGAGGAAAGGAGAGGGGGAGAGAGAGAGATAGAAACATCAATGATGAGAGAGAATCATTGATTGGCATGCCTCACACTGGGGATCAAGCCCAAAACCCAGACGTGTGTTCTGACAGGGAATCAAACCATGACTTCCTGGTTCATAGGTCGATGCTCAACCACTGAGCCATACCGATTGAGCTAGAATGTGATTTTCAATTCTGTATCTTGAAAAACCAATGTGCAATTAAACATAGACACAAAAATGGCTTTTGAACATATGATTGGTAGAATATGAGGGCTAGAAAGTGAACATTTAAAACACTGTAAACTGTCTTCCATACTAGGAAGACAAAAATTATTCTGATAACTTAGATGAATTCTATTTAATGCCATTATCAGAATAAATAATAGCATGTGAAATGCTGAACCACATAAAAACAGTGATCTATAACTCCCCTTAAACCAAACATGTATGGCCCTGGCCCCAGGTGGCTCCATTGGTTGGAGTGTTGTCCTCTACACCAAAAGGTTGTGGGTTCGATTCCTGGTCAGAGCACATACCTAAGTTCTGGATTTGATCCCCAGTCAGGGAGTGGGCAGGAGGCAACTGATATGTGTTTCTTTCTCACATTGATGTTTCTCTCTCTCTCTCTCTCTCTCTCTCTCTCTCTCTCTCTCTCTCTCTCTCCCTCTCCCTCTCTCTCCCCCTTTCCCTCCCCACTTGCTGTAAAATAAACATATCCTCAGGTAAGAATAAAAACAAATCAAAACAACAAACATTTATGTATAAAATAAGCACGAAAAATTCTCATGAATTACCTTTAAAGGCCAGTTCTTACATATTTTGAATTTAAGAGTCAATTAAAAAATTTCTCAAGTCTTTTACAATTCAAAGGAATTGTTGTGAATTGTTTTTTGTATTATAAGGTTATTCTTGACAAGATAACACCAATAGTTCTATTGATGTTCAAATTCTAGACCTTGGTTAAATTCTTGCTTTATATCATACCCAGTGATCACATTGTATAGGAGCTGTGCTTTCCAATAGATTAGCCTGTAACCACATGTGACTGTATACATTTAAATTAATTAAAATTGAATAAAGTTTAAAAATCCAGTTCCTCATTCTCAATAGGCACATTTCAAGCGCTCAATAGCCACATTATAGAGCATTTCTAAAACTGCAGAATGTTCTATTAATTAAGCTGGTATAACACTCCCCCTTTGCCTATCTCTTCCTCTAGTGTATCCATTTAAGGGAGGGGCTATGGTATAGTATATTGAATATAGACTGGCACATGTAGATGCTCAGAAAACAGAGCCAAGGAATATATCTTGTTATTATCACTATTCATACTTATTATTGATTTTCCAATTAAAAGTGCTTTTACATCTCAGTGTTTGCCAGGGGCTGGGTGGGGAGGATACTGACTGCAATGGAGGTATGAGGAAACTGTTTAAAGTGACAAAAATATTCTCTATCTTGATTGTGATGGTCATTATGTGACTATATATGTTTGTCAAAACTCATCAAACTGTACACCCAAAAAGGGTGACTTTTATTCCATATAAATTGTACCTCAATTAAAGAAAATGGAACTAGAAAGGGGGAAGGGTACTTTTATTGGCATTTTAAAATCTGATCTTTGCATTTTGGAGTGAACAGACCAGACAATGCTGCTGGAAAAAGAATAGTCAGATATATTTGAAAACCAGAGTATGCAGCATCAGGTGTGTCTCAGGATGTCAAACAATCTGTTAGGGGTACAGATTTCTAAAACTGTCTTAGCATATACTGCACAGGGAAGATATTAGAAGATATCACCATTTGGGCTCCTCATTCTCACCCCAACCCCACTGACTCTCTAATCTTTTTTTTATTTTGCCATCTGTTCATCCTGGCACAACAAAGATTTAGAAAGAACAGTGAAAGTTTCAATAAGCTTGTTTTAGATGTTGTTTTTTAAATCATCAGAGAAAAATAATTCTGTTGATTTAATTCACTATTTGAGTACTTAAATATAAATACACTAGAGGTCTGGCATATGACATTCATGCACTGGGTGGTGGGGGGAATCCCTCAGCCTGGCCTGTGCCCTCTTGCAGTTTGGGATCCCTCAGGTCCTTCTCGCTGCCCAGGAGGCAGGAGAGGTTCCCACCACCTCTGCTGCACTTGCCAGCTGTGAGCTCAGCTTCTGGTTAACCAGCGCTCCTCCTGTGGGAGCACACTGACCATCAGGGGGCAGCTCCTGCACTGAGCATCTGCCCCCTGATGGTCAGTATGCATCATAGCCAATGGTTATTCCACCATTTGGTCTATTTGCATATTGGTCTTTTATTATATAGGATGGCTATACTGGTCCGATGTGGTTTCATTGATAGTCAACTGATCTAGAACAGTGGCTTGAAAAAACATCTTGTGGATCAATTACCATTTGCACACTGCACAAAAGCAAAGACTGCCATGCACCTACCATTCTGACACATTGAGGGTTAATTAGGAATTGAGATTGTGATTTTTTTTATCTCATCCCCTAGAAACTAAACTTTGTGACAGAATAGGACAAGTAGTGTGGCATGTACAAGAAAGATGAAATTTCTGCAAGCTATTCCTTTCTGGGTGCAGCAAGATCTTGACCTGGGATTTCCATTTGAAGAATTTCCTGCTCGCCACAATACCTGAAGCCGGATTCTGCCTATTAATCTTCCAAGCAGAATACAAGACACATCTGTTGACGTATTCATTTCAATACATGCTGGTTGCTGTTGCCTCTCTGGTGTTTTTTAAATTTGATGTCATTACTCTGTTTGTTCTCTATGGTGAGGCTTATCACAAAGAGTGAAAAGGGAATGAGTTAGGCACTAAAAGGTATGCATATGCTAATGAGAATAAATTATCCTTAGAAGGGTCTGCAAAAATAATCACATCTACTTCTCTTGGTGAATATTTAGAAAACGATTAATAGGGCATTGAGGGTCTTAAATCTCTTCCCAAAAGAATAGAGCCCTCCAGGTCATCTTACCTTCCCTAGCTGGAAGAAATACTGATTTTCCTTCACCAAGGATATAGAAGGGAACATATCAGCTTTATATCTAGCAGTGAAAATTCTGAAGCTATTTAAACTTTTCCATCTCAATTTTTTTAAATGGGTTTATTAATTCCACGATGGGAGCTTATGTCCTTTTATCTCTCATTCCTGTCTACAAGCAGCACAGGTGTGTCTGGGGCCTTTGTTGTTGCCGTGATTGGTTTTGGCTTTTTAGAAAAGGGGTGGTATGATTGTCTTCCAGAGAGGACTGAGCCCCAGTCCTGCAGATAGCAACAGCCCACATCGTGGACATAATACACCTAATGTAGTTTGCACATATTTCTCCTCCATTCATCGACCTCTCATTGAAGAGGTCATCTGTCTTATATGTGATTGTAAGTAAGGATGGAATGAGAAAGCAGATACAAAGCACCTACGCAGTCTGTCCATAGAAGGTAACTAATAAGTGAGAGCTTTACCATTAGTAATATTATTATTCTTACTCTATTAAAATTTTCTCTCCTATAACTGGTTTATTCATATCTAGCTTTCTTCATATGTATGGTATTCCCCTAGCACGTATTTTATTCTCCTCTTCATCAAGACTTTCTGGCTCTATAGAAAGTAATATTTTACTTTTACAGAAGTTATTTCTTTAGCTAGTTGTGACACACACTTTGGAAGTGAGGTCTATTTTTGAATTTTTTTTTTTCAGTAAAAGAAAATTTTCAATTTGACTTCACAAACAGGTGCTGGTTTTAACTCTCAAAGTCATGTGTAAACAAAAACTAACCCCAAGAGGTTCTTGATTTAGTTTTGCTATTAGGTATCTTCAACTATATACACAAATTTAAGAAATGAAGCTCAGTGTCTTTGTCTATTAGGTGAAATGATTGAACTATATGACACTTAACGTATCTGCAATCTCGAAATTTGTTTGTTATATTACTAAATAAAACCAATGAATCATAAAGTGTTTAAACTATTTTAGCATCCCAGGCTGATACAACCACAGAGTAAGGATTTTTGGCAAACTATTTTAATATTATAATAGACAGTGCTGAAAAATATGAGCTACTTAAGCAAAACTTTACCTTGCCTATTCCAGAGGTGGTTACTAAAGTAAGGTGACCAGACGTCCCGCTTTTGGTGGGACAGTCCCGATTTTTAACAATTTTTCCCAAGTCCCACGGAATTTTAAATAAGTCCCAATTTTTGGAAAGAGACATATGTACTACTCTTTGTAATATTTTAAGTAATAAAAAAGCCCCCCCACCCCGGTCAATGGTGTACCACTTTAATAATGTTAAAATCTGGTCACCTTATTCTAAAGGCTAGTCTTAATTTTTCTCAAGATTATTTTTCCCAGTGCTTTTCTTGTGATAAGTAGGTGATAACTACTAAATGAATAAAGTGAATCTTAGACTTGGCGGAAACATAGAATTTGGGATTACCTATCTTGTTTATCTAAACAATTTTTAAATTATATATACTACTAGAGGCCAGGTGTATGACATTCATGTACTGGGGAAGGGGGAAGTCTCTCAGTCTAGTCTGTGCCTTCTTGCAGTACAGGATGCTTCAGGGGATATCCACCTGCCACAGAGGTGGGAGAGGCTTCTGCCATCACGGCTGCACTCGCCAGCCATGAGCCCTGGCGAGCCAGCTACTGGTTGAGGGGCATTCCCTCTGTGTGAGCACACTGACCACCAGGGGGCAGCTCCTGTGTTGAGCGTCTGCCCCTGGTGGTCAGTGCACATCATAGTGACCAGTCGTTTGGCTGTTCAGTTAATTTGCATATTAGCCTTTTATTATATAGGATTTTTTTGTGAAAAAAATGCTGTAAGTTAACATCACATTTTTTCACATTTTGAAGTTTTATATTCCTATCATTAAATCAACTCTGTTTTTTCTCATTATCTTAATTTCCTTGGATATTTTTCCTTTAACACAATTGAAAAAACCCTTCTGCCCACACTAACTCATAAAAATACAAAGTATTTGAAAAAATGTATTTTTGATATATATGTATAATAAGTATTTTGTATACAGATATGCGTATACTTCTCTTAAAACCAAATTCTGCTTGAGGTTAATTTTCTAGAGTCAAGCTATTCTCTAAGAAAATTAGCATCAACATTCTACAGAGAGAAAAATAATGATAGTATTTTAAATTCACATAACTTCATAAATTTTTCAGTTTATAAATTTCTTATTTGCTTCATTTAATTTTGGCAATAATCCTGAGACAGAGATAGGCAGTCCTATTTTATAAAGATATTTTTACTTCACATCCAAAATCCTTTGCATTATGCCACATTATGCCCTCTAGAAATACTACCTAAACATGCATATGTTTAAAGTATTTTTGTTTTTATTACTAAAGCATATTAATCATCTATATCAGATATATTACATATTGAGAATTAGTGGTATGAAATTGTGACAAAACCAACAGAATGCAAACTACAATAGTTTTATAGTACCTTTATCTCTCTTAATACATTATGGATGAACAGTTTACCAGAAGATGAGTTAAAGCAAACTTTCTACTATAAGAAAAATGCTGTTGTTTGATCCATGGATATATGACTCTCAATTGACATAATTCATGCATTTTCTAAGAAAGAGATATATTACAATCCTGAGATCAAACTAACCTTAAAACAGTGGTTCTCAACTTGTGGGTCAAGACTCCTTTGGGGGTCGAACGACCCTTTCACAGGGATCACCTAAATACATCCTGCATATCAGATATTTACATTATGATTCATAACAGTAGCAACATCACAGTTATGAAGTAGCAATGAAAATAATGTTATGGTTGGGTCACAATATGAGGAACTGTATTAAAGGGTTGTGGCATTAGTAAGGTTGCGAACCACTGCCTTAAAGAATAGGACGTTAGGAAAATAAATCCCTCTGCCAAGGTTAGGATGAACATGTCCAGCAGAATAATTTTTTTATTTTCATTGTAAACCTGTGCTACACAGTTACAGAACATGTTTCTGTTGTTTGCTGATCCCAGTTTTATTGCTTGTCACAACCCTTTTCTGCCAAACAAAATGCGGTAGGGTTCAGTAGAAAAAGTGTTCCAAATCTTTAATCATTATGAAAAACCTAGTACCTTGACCTTGTATTTAAAGTTAAATGGAGTGGCATTATAAAAATTAAATTGGTTCTTGCTCATTTCCATAATATCCTCTAAAAAAGACTTGCCTAGCCTAGAGTGGATGTCCTATTTCTTTATCTTTCTTGATGACCTCTCATGCCTGCAAGTCAGCTCGTTTTTCTTTGCTGAAGACTGCACCCCACTGCTGCATGCACTCTAAAAGTTCCATTAAAATCTAGGGCGTCATCACTCATTCTTATCTGTAGCAGGCTGCTGAACAGTGCCATACCAGCGACTGCATGCAAACTAGTCTCAAAGGACAATATTAGTTATACACATTGTCATCCTGTAAGGAGAATTCCACCTGGATCCTACCTTATCTCACAAAGCACATCTAGCCTTTCAAACATGACTCCCAGAGTCAGTGTTATGAAAGGTCTCTTGCAACAGCAAACATTACTTAAAAAGCAATTTAGCAGCAAGAAATTAGCCTTTTATAGGACACCCTTTATTAAACTCGGTGTGAGATGAGCTAGCATCCTAAATTTCCCCTCGCACCCACTGAGACCACATAGGCCAAAAGCAGTTTCATTTTAAATACTGTACTGTACAAAAATTATATCTATCCCCCCTCTGGGCTTGATGAATCCATTCTTGGGATGGATGTGTTATTAGAATAATGAGGATTGAGAATTGAACAATGGGCCAGGATTTGGCATGGCTTTTGTTGTCCAGAAATGAGAAGAAATATTGATATCACTCGTTCAAGGAGACATCCCTTAACCACTGAGGATTGCTCACAGGCGGGTGACATCAGGGACTGCTCACTGGGTGGTGACAAAGATGGGGATGGTTGATAAAAGAGCTAGACAAAGATTAGAAATTAGAAATATTAGTATATTTTACTTTTTATGTCAAACATAATTGTTCTCTACCAGTAACAGAACATTTATGTGGAAATGGTGTTTGATGTCCAATATTATTGTCAAACTTTGTGACTACTTTTTCCATTTTACATGATAACATACAATATGATTAAGTAGTATTAAATAAAATGCCCATATATATAATCTAGATAGTTTTTCTAATGAAGCATCATATTTGCTATTTCTTTTTAAATTCTCACCTGAGGATATGTCCTTTTTATTGATTTTTAGAGAAAGAAGTGAAAGAAAGAGAAATATCGGTGTGAGAAACTTTGATTGGCTGTCTCCCTTATGTACCCTGACCAGAGTTTGAACCCCACAACCTGGGTATGTGCCCTGACAGGAAATCCAACCTGAAACCCTTTGGTGCACCTGACGACACTCCAAACAACTGAGCAAATCCAGCAAGGACGCGCACGCATGCGTGTGCGTGTTTGTTTAACCATTGAGAGTATTGCAGATGTCCTCCTTTTCTCCGCATTGCTCCCCTCCACCCAGTTCCTGCCCCGCCCAAGGCCTTCACCACCCTATTGTCTTTGTCCATAGGTATGAACATATGTATGTAAGTTTTTTGTTTAATCTCTTTCCACCATCTCCTCCCTTCCATCCGAGATTCATCAGTCTGATCCATGTGTCCATGCCTCTGGTTCTATTTTATTCATCAGTTTATTTTGTTCATTAGATTCTTTCGTGGTGTAGTGAGATTGGAAAGGGGACAATGGGAGGCTAACTAACCCAATAATCAAGCATGAGATGAGAAATTACTAGATATAAATAGAAATGGTGGAAGTGGAAAATAATGAGTGGAAGGAAGAGATATTAATAAGTACATGGCTGGAAAGACATAAATATCTAAGAAGGGGTGTAAGGTGCCTGAAGAGTAAGAATAAAATAAGTCAGTCAAACTTTTGGCTGCTATTGTTGTGGGTATCTGGCAAACATGTAATTCTCAAATATGGCTTTTGTAAAGTAGCTCCATTATAGTAGGTGCCCTGTTTTTTGTAGCATACAACTTCATTATAATTTCCTCCACTATGAGAAATAGAGCAAAGAAGCAAAATATATTTTTAAATCCCTGAAATCTATGCATATGCTTAAATTTATAAATTACAAATGTTTTTTAAAGTTCCTTCACGATTCACTTATTTTTGTTGATTACAGTGAAATGAAATTTTATTCTCTAAAAAAAATTGAAAAAAATTAATATTTTGCTTTGGGATTAAACAACACCCCTGAATCGGAAAGGGACCTGAAAAGGTTAATACAATTAATGCAATTTTAAAAGTCTATCTTAATGTCAGTTGGTACGTAATTCACACAAATAACTTAGTTTAATACATTTAGAAGCTCCTAGAAGTTCTTTGAATAAGTTGCTACACAGATGTAGGGTATTATAATCTTTATTAACTGTAATATTTTAAAGTTCACACCAGATAAGCTTCCACAAAAAATGACCTAAATTTATTTGAAAGGTCACAGAAACTTATTTTACTTATCCAAATGCATGATCATAAAAATAGAGAACCTCTAATAAAATCCAACTCAACTGTATAGGTAGTATGGTAAAGTGGAAATGACCCACTGCATTTTGGTTTCTCCACTTACTAATGGTGTGATCATAACCATGTTACTTTATCTTCATCTGTCTCAATTTTTCAGCTGTAAAATGGGAACAATAATATTTAGCACATGAGGATGAAGATTATTTTCCCTTTTTATCATGCTGTACTTGCAGCAACTAGAGTGATGCCTGACACATAGTAGAGGTTCAAAATATTTTTTTAAATTAGTAAATGAATGGATGAATGAATACTGAAAATATTTGGTAAAATAAAGTACCATATTTTCTGGCATATAAGACGACTTTTTAACCCAGGAAAATCTCAAAAATCTTCTCAAATAACGAGAAGGCTAGTGAAAGAAGTGACCCAACTACCTCCTCTACTTTCTCCTTCTACCATTTCTACCATTTCAGCAGTTTTGTCTCGACTTTTGAGAAGATTTTCCTAGGTTAAAAAGTCGTCTTATACACCGGAAAATACGGTATTTAATTTGAATACTATATCTATGATGGAAATAATCACATAATGCTGTGCTACTGCCCATCTCTTCCCAAATCTACAGTCAATGACATCTATTGGTGGCTTAAAATTGGCCATGCCAGTGCACAATGCAAAATACACATTATATATCACAGAAATATACACTTGAAACCTATATGATCCTATTAACCAATGTCACTCCAATAACTTTAATTAAAAAAACAATAAAATAATAAAGAGATCAACTGAACATCAAAAAAACTGGCCATGCTAGAGATTTGTGCCACAAATTTGGCAAATGCTACAAATCAGACCCTCTCTCCCCCAAGAACCAGTTGTTAAACATTTACCACCATACCACTATGCAGATCTTTGCCATCTAGCTTATGCTCACTTTGGTCTCTTCTGTCTCATCTACACCAGAAATCCAAACAATTCAGGCTGTCTGGGTCATTGCATAACCACCATCTTGGCTTGAAATACTTCCCTCCCCAAAGTACACATTACCCTGAAGCTAATTCTAATTCCTTGAAAACAGTCCAATTCCTCCAAGTTAGACTTGGATGCCTTTTCCATATGTTAAGCTATCATTCAGTGATGACCACCATAGTATTAGTATCCTTATGCATTATAATAATTGCTTGCTTATTTGTATACCCCACAAGAGCTCTTTGGTATACAAGGACTATCTGATTCACAGTTATAGTCCCTGTAACTTGCTCCTACAGGAGGTGCCCAAATGAAGGATAGAGTTATATGAACAACTAAATAAGCCCAGTCTGGTTTTGTACATGATTGCAATACAGGAAAGTTAACTGGATTATTAGTCCAAGACAGGTAGTGAATAGAGCACAACCATTCCTTCACAGGCACTCTTCACTTGACATAAATTTCTGAATGTTAGTGTGTGAATCCATTACACTAATCTACACAATTAGTCCTAATGCTACTGGCAGTTTCACATTTACATGAACATTCATCAGTTTAAAACAAATAGTTGATGACTGCGGCAGATCAAGTCACTGTTAATTCCTGTCTGGTATTTTTATTGTGACTACATGACAGTGACATTTGAAGCCATCTCCGTTTGGTCTAAAAATTTTATTCATAAAACAGCTGCCTAAGGGGCCAGTCAGAATGGCTCATTGAGCAAACATTTCTTTTGCATCTTTGTGTGTGAACCATTCCAAACAAAAGCTATATTATTCCTGCTTTTCACCCTTGCCTCACACAGCTCAGATGTTGTATCAGTAATTACCTACATTCTTTAAGATCCATTTCATGTTTTTCTACACTACATTTCCCAGACTCATTTGCCAATTAACTTCTAGATGGATTTGGCAAATGTGAGGACTAGTGGAGGAATTGAATGACATGAGAAAGGGAAAATTCAGGTCACTTCTCCCTTTCTCTGTTCTGGAGGTTGTTTTCTGGCAGTGGCTGCATCTCCTCTGGTGTTCCAGCTTGCTAGCTCCCTGCTGGACACCCTGCCCCCCTACTCTGTTTCTGCAGCTCCAGCCAGAAAGTTCCCACCTGATTCTCATTTCCACCTGATAATATCTACTCGTGAAATCTAGTGCTTAAGCCCTCAGGCATGGAAGTGGGGGGGGGGAGCAGCTTCCAGTTATTGCTAACTTTTAGGTGTTATCATTTCTTATTTGGCTTGTTGGGTCTTCCATCATTTATATTAACTACTTTCCTCTATTCCTCTCCTTTCTTGGGACTATTCAGAGCAGTTTCCACCACCACTACTATCATCATCATTTGTTTGGGAACTATTTTTTTTTCATGCCACTACTGTCTTCTCAGGTGATGAGGAAATATTTTGAATCATCTTTGGCTTCCTATTTCATCTCAAGTCTAATCAATTGCCAAGTTTCCTAATTCAACTTCTATTATATTTTTGTCCATGGCCACTCCTCAGATAACTAGTCTGAAATACTGTTGCCTCTTTCCTGAAAAATTACACTGTCCTACTCACTGGACCCACTGCCTTTATATCTTTCCCATCTTTTTCACCAGCAACATGAACCTCAGAGCTTACTGGAACTGTAAATGGGTAGAAAGATAGAAGGGATTCTTGTAAAATTTCAAGTGAAACAATAATGGGAATTAAATAACAGCCACTGTCATAAGACTGGGCATCACAAAGACTAGAGATGGAGGCAATCCTGGATTCAAGGTAACAGTAGGAATCTTACCAGTCAAAATTCAGGCAATTTCACTACAGTTCTCTTCCATTATCACTCCCCAGATACTCTCTAGGTGTCTGACTCATTTGGTTCTGCAACTAAATGGCTGCTACAGCTTATTCAATTTCTGCTCCTTCTTAATTTTGACTTGTACTACAATACAGTGATTCCACATTTAATACCATGCAGCATGATCACCACAATATGTCTATTAACTGTCACCATGCAGATGAGATGCCAAGCCCTGGGACTCATCAGCCAAAGGTGAGCAGAGTTATGTGGGACCTGAATGCATCCTTTTACAAGGACTGCACACAGGGAAGTCCCCTTAGACACTGAGTGATCATTAAATTTCCTTATCATCCAAACCAGGGCTCTTTTGAGAGTAAAAGAGGGTGCAATAAACAACTACACAGGGAAAACAAGCATCCTATATAATAAAGAGGGAATATGCAAATTGACTGTCACTCCACCACAAAGATGGCTGCACCCACAGCTGAGGCTGAGCTCCCATAACGAGCCTTAAGGAGCAATCAGCAGGGACCTGAGGCTGCCCCCCCACCCCATGGTGCTTGACAGGGGACCTCAGGCTGTGCCTCCCACCCAGCAGGGATTGACAGGGGAACTTCAGGCCATACCCCCTACCCTGGCACCAGGCTGGGGGACCTCAGACCATGCCCCCCCCGCCTGGCAGGGATTGATGGAGGACCTCAGGCTGCGACCCCTGTCTGGTGCCAAGCCAGGGAACCTGAGGCTGTGCCCCCAACCCTGGTGCCAGACCAAGGGACCTGAGGCCATGCTCTCCACCCAGAGGGATTTGATGTAGGACCTCAAGGTGTGCCCCCCACCCTGGTGCTGGGCTGGGGGACCTCAGGCCATGCCCCCTACCCCAGTGCCAGGCCAGGAGACCTAAGGCTGCACCCCCAACTTGGCAGGGCTTGACAAGGATGGGACTAGCTGGGTCTGGATCTAGCCCAATGAGGGGGGGCTGGCCAGGTCTGGGTCTTGCATGACTTTGAGGTGCACATGGGTGGGTGGGGACTTGACTCTGAGTTCCATAGTGCACCCCATTCTCTGACAGGAGGAAGACTTTCATATACATTTTATTAATTTTCTCTCATCTCTGACACTTCTATTATAGAGAAAGGGCAAATAGAAATATTAAAATATTTCCTCTAATTAACCCCTTTTAATGTGCATGAATTTCATGCACCAGGCCACTAGTAAACATATATTTCTGAGCAAACTGCAATTTATGGTCACTATGTTTATTAAGCACAACAAGCAGTCAGGCATTGTAAATTGAGTCTATTTTCACTAGTTGGTTTTTCCACTGCACTTTATGTTTACTTTGAGTATATATATATATATATTTTTTTTTAAGTCACTCCTCCCAACATTGGCTTGATCCTACTGGTACTTCATGTGTGTGCTCTAATGCCTGTTCCTCCATGAAGCCTTCCTTAATTTATCTAGCAAAAAAGGTAATTCATTTTTATAAACTTAAATTGCAATTAAACTGTACATTCTATGGCCCTTCTTCTCTTTCCCACAATATAATTATTTATGCATGTGCCTTATCTTGTCTAATAAGTGTAGGCTGTAGGCTTTTAGAGTGTATGAGCCTTATTAATACATTTTTGTATACCTCGAATTGCCTAGAGTTGGTGGCCAATGAATATTCATTAAATGAATGTTGAGTTCTGAAAACATCACTCTTGCTATTGTTATTTCAAGCTCACCCAATTATTCTGAATCCTGATGCCTAAGAAATGCAGAAAAGATAAGAGTTTGATCATGTCTACATTAGAACAGTGGTGAGATAAACAGAAATAAGATTGAAAGTTACCATATTTACATCATCTTAAGAATGTTAAACTGGAAACAATTCAAACTGAGGACTTTTTTGTTTCTAAAAAGATAGGAAATCACAGATAATTGAAAGAAAAAGAATAAATTCAGATCTCAATAGGTATTTGTTTAAACACACAATTTATTCTGATACACCTAATTGGAATATCTCTTGGTTTCTATACTTTAAAAAAATCATTTGCAAGCTCAATTTAATCTACATGAAAATCATAGTGCATATCAGCCTTTCTATTTTTTAAATTGCTTTCTTATAAAAAGTTCTCATATCTTATTTTATTTTTCTAAATCTTTATTGTTAAGAGTGTTACAGATGTCCCCCTTTTCCCTCCCATTACCCACCTCTACCCAGTTTCCACCCAGCCCCAGGCCTTCATCACCCTATTGTCTGTGTCCATAGGTAAAGCATAGATGCATATAAGATCATTGGTTAATCTCTCCCCTGCCCTCTTTCCTCTGAGATTTGTCAGTATGTT
>PVJC01002622.1:30355-67631 GCA_004026665.1 Murina feae
TTCCATGTTTCTATGCCTCTGATTCTATTTTATTCACCAGTTTATTTTGTTCATTAGATTTCTTGTTCACTTATTTTGAGTTTTAGATTCAATTGTTGATAGATATTTATTGCCATTTTATTTATATATTTTTCTTCTTCTCCTTCCTCCTCCCCTTCCCTCCTCCTCCTCCTCCTCCTCCTTCTCCTCCTCCTCCTCTTCTTCTTAATGAATATTCTTCAACATTTCATGTAATACTGGTTTGGTGATGATGAAGTCCTTTATATTTTTCTTGTCTGGAAAGCTCTTTATCCAACCTTTAATTCTACATGATCGTTTTGTTGGATAGAGAAATATTGGTTATAGGTCCTTGTTATTCAATACTTGGAATATTTCTTGCCACTCCTTTCTGGTCTGCAAAGTTTCTGTTGAGAAATCAGCTGACAGTCATATATATGCTCCCTTGTAGGTAACTTACTGTTTTTCTCTTGCTAGTTTTATGATTCTCTCTTTGTCTTTAAGCCTTGGCATTTTAATTAGGATGTGTCTTGGTGTGGCCCTCTTTGGGTTTCTCTTGTTTGGAACTCTCTGCACTTCCTGGACTTGTAAGTCTATTTCTTTTACCAGGTAGGGAAAGTTTTCTGACATTATTCCCTCAAATAGGTTTTCAGTGTCTTGCTTTCTCTCCTCTTCTTCTGGCAACCAGTCTTGTTGTAATTGAGCCTTGCATGCTGTCTGTGTCAATGGGAGAAATTTATCTCCAGGCCAATTGGCTGTGAGGACTAGTTGCAACTACAGTGGTAAAGCTGCTGTTGTGCAGGAGACACCCTACATATCGGAACTTACTTCAGTGGCTTTGGTGCTCACTGAGTCTGCCCCTTGAGTTGTCCACTAGGTGCACTGGCTCTATGGCCTCCTGGGAGGTTTAAAGTCAGCCACTGCCTGGTACCACATGGCAAGAGCTACAGATAGATCTGCAGATGGGTGCTTGTTCCACTGGGCTTGGAAGTGCATAGGCAAGGCCAACCTGTGAAGCAAGGCAGGCTGATACTAGTGCCTGGTCTTGAGCCTCTTATTGATATGCACATGCTGACAGCAGCTGCTGCTTTTTTGAGAGATTTTAGGAAAGTCTGAAGCCTGAGCCAGGATAGGCCATCCATATGGAAAAGCTGCTACAAACAGCTTGGGTGGGCTGAAAATTGGATTAGGTATAGTCTCAGGGAATCACTAGGGTGGAGAAAACATTGTGTGCCAGGTTGATGGAAACTCAGATATGGCTGCCAGCAGCACTCTGACAGGGGAAGTCTGGACACAAGAACAATGGCCCCTGTAAACATTCCAGTCTGGGAGTAAGCTGCCCCTGAGTTCCTGCTGTAACACACCACAATCTAGTTCCTCCCCATGTCTCTCTGGGTCTCCCAAAGCCACCAGGCACTGGAGCTCAGAGGATTCAGTTTGAGTAAGTTTGTGTGCTGGCCTTTTAAGAGAAACACCTGGGTCTCCAGAAGCCTGTATGTCACTCAGCCACAATACCCACTCATTTTATAGCCCAGAGTTACAGGGACTTATCTTCCTAGCTCTGGAACCCTGGGAAGGGGGGCAGGGGTGGAGGAGGGTCTGGTGTGGGGTTGGGACCCCTTGGTCCTCATGGGAGGCCTCTACAGCCTAGATATCCCTCCTGATTAATAAATAGCACACATGAGTGTCAGATCAGCCTGTTCTGTGCCTCCAACCCTCCTACTGGTCTCCATGTGCTTTCTTCTTTACTTCTCTAGTTGAAGAACTTCCATTTAGCCAGTTTTCAGGTGGTTCTGAAGGATTATTGTTCTGTATTTTAACTGTAATTTTGATATGGTTGTGGGAGACAGCAAGTACCAGCATTTACCTATGCCTCCATCTTTATTCTCCTTTCTGGTATTTTAGAGAAGATCTTAATTGTAGTAAAATAAAAAAGCAGTTAAATAATAAAGTTTTTTGTTGAAAAGTTTTATATCCCTCTTCCACATTGGTCACTGAATATTATCATGTTATATAACTTCAATAAAATAAATAATCATCTTATTTCTTTCTTAAAAAGAAATTATTTTATTTATATTATTTTTTATCACCATTTATCCCCTCTATGTCCTCTTCCACGTCCATCCCTTCTCCCCTCACCCAACCACCACAACACTGCTAGTTATGAATTTTGTTTCTTTCTTTTTATTCAATCTCTCTACCTCTCAACACCCCCATGCCCCCCCCGCCCCCCACCAGAGCTATTTGCCTGTTCTCTATCTATGAGCCTATCTTCATTTTGCTTGGTAGTTCTATTTTTCATCTTTCAATCAAAGACTCTTTCCCAATAAAACATGACCTGCTGGACCTCATCCAAATCAGTGATATAAGGCAAATATAGACCTTTCAGCACAACTATAGTAGATTTTTTTAAATCCCAGATCCATGCCTCTTTTAGGTGCCACATACCAGAATCTTAGAAAAGTTGTTTAACCTCTATACAGCATAATTTTTCTCATCTTCTAAGCAAGGAAGATGCAAATCTTCTATCTCTCAGGACAGATGTGAGTATGTAAAGCCAGTCAGATTCTGATACATATTAAGTATTCAATAAACAGTAGCTATTATAAAATATATGTTGAAACCTAGGTGATTTCCTAGAGACCTTTTCCACTTCTCTGGCATTATAATCCCAAACATCAAGTCACATTTAATAGTTAAGTTATGAACAATCCTTATTATTAAACAACTGTTAGTTACTATCTGGGGTAGAAGGATGTGACAAGTCCTCAGCACATAAGGAATTTAGATTGTGATTATAAATGAATACACTGAAAAGATTAGAAAAGTAAAACACAAGTATACATTGGTTTTTAAATTGGATACTACCAAGTATTTACAATAGGGATTCAATGGTAGGAGCAATTTATGGAAGCTGGAAAGAATGAACAGTTTTTGTAGAAGGTAGAGTTTAACTTTGCCATTAAAACAGTGGTTCTCATGCTCACTGGCCATTAAAAGTCACACCGGATGACTTTCTAAAACCCCCCATGCCTTGGTTTTATCACAGATTACTAGAACTTCTGAAAGTGGATTCAGGCATCAGTATTTTTCCAATCCCAGAAAATCAATTGTGTAATCAAGGCTGAGTACCACTGCCTTAAGGAAGGTACAGGTTCTCCCTAAATGAAGAAGCAGCCAGCGATCTCATTTCGGGGAAAGGACTCCTTGAAGGAAAGTTTCACAGTATGATAATGTGCTTTCAGTGTGCAGAAAATCAGCAGCACAATTGATGGCCAGTTGGCCAGGTCAGGAGTATTAATAAACTTTTTGGGAAAGCTCTAGTTGGGCCAGATATTAAAGATCTTTGGAGGTGAGAAAGAGAAGTCTAAATCCACTTAATTAAAGTTCAGATTTTAACATGATAAATCCTATCTAACAAAAGAGTAATATGCAAATTACGTGTCACTCTATCACAAAGATGGCCATCCCCATAACCACAAGATGGCCGCTCCCATGGCCACAAGATGGTGGCACCCAGTCCAGCTCAGCCCCTCCACTGAAATGGTCAGGCCTGTTAGCCAGGCAGGTGGTGGGGGAGACGTGGGGTCTGAGGGGTGGAACAGGTGATCAGAGGCTGGGGGTCCCCTGCCCAGGCCAGAGGCCTTTGCCAGAAGCCTCAGGTATGGGCAGGGGTGGAGCCTGCAATCGCAGGGGTCTGGGGGTCCCCTGCCCAGGCCTACAGCCTTGGCCAGAGGCTCAAGGGTGGATCTGGCAATGGCAGGAGCTTGGGGGTTTCTTGCCCAGGCCTGTAGCCTTAGTCAGAGGCTCAAGGGTGGAGCCAGCAATGGCAGGGCCCTGGGCAGGGGCAGAGCCGGTGATCAGAGGGGCAGGGGCAGAGCCTGCAATCGCAGGGGTCTGGGCATTGGCGGAGCTGGCAATGCAAGAGGTCTGAGGGTCCCCTGCCCAGGCCTGCAGCCTTGGCCAGAGGCTGCCAGTGGGGCAAGAGCAGAGCCGGCGATGGCAGGGGGCAGGATCAGAGCTGGTGATCAGAGAGGCCTGGGCTCTGTGAAGCTGGTGATCAGAGGGGCAGGGGTGGAACTGGTGATGGCAGTGAACTACAGAGGAAACACCTTTTCTTACCGCTCATCCCTGTATGCCACTGGTAATATTCTTAGTAACTTGGGTAATAAGAATCCAAAAAGGTGATCTAGGGTTTTTCCATCATACTCCTGGAGTAAAAAAATGAAGGTCCACTGCTGGAGGGCTAAGAAATGTCATATCCTGCCCTAGCCGATTTGGCTCAGTGCATAATACTTCAGCCTGCTGACTGCAGGGTCTGGGTTCAATTCTGACCAAGGGCATGTACCTAGGTTGCAGGCTCCTCCCTGGCCGGGGCCAAGGTCAGGGCATATGCAGGAGGCAACGAATCAAAGTGTTCCTCTCACTTTGATGTTTCTCTCTGTTTTTCCCTTCTCTTCCACATTCTCTAAAAATCAATGGAAACATATCCTCAGTTGAGGATAAAAAAAAAAAAAGAAAGACATGTCACAGCCTATAAAAGACACATCTTGAAAATGCCTAAAGAAAGTTGTCATTTTTTTCATGGTGAAGGGACTGGAGTCCATGTTGATGAAAACACCTTGGTGGCTGTGGTGACTGTCAGTGGCTGCAACAGAGGGGTGATGGGGCTGGTGGCTTCCCCTGATTAGCCTGTACACCTCCCACAAAGGGAGGCCAGACTATGGCTTAGACCCGATCCCCAAGGGGAGCAGGGAGCGGGCCTAAGCTGTCAGTAGGATACCCCCTGAGGGCTCCCAGTATGTGAGAGGGGGCAAGCTAGGCTGAGGAAACCCCCCTCAGTGCACGAATTTCATGCACCAGGCCCCTATTTAGTAATAAAGCTCATAACAAGACTACTATGAATACTCAAAATAACTCAGGAATGCTGACTGCGAAATCAAAGCACAAGGGCTAGAATATATGACTTACATTTTCCTCTTGTGGAGCTAGTGGTTCTTTGAACTGTTGTGTGTGGGATAAGGTCTTTACTTACTCTCATATACCTTAATCTTTTTAGTTCTAGATTAAACTGTCTCAACTTTAACTACTTTTTCTTTCTTTTTTATTGAATTTATTTGAATGACACTGGTTAATAAAATTATGTTTCAAGTGTACAGTTCTGTAATAGATCATCTGTATATTGTATCATATGTTCACCATTCATAGTCAAGTCTCCTTCCATCACCATTTATTCCGCCCATGCCCTATTACCTGCCCCAACCCACTTTCCCTCTTAGCTACCTTTTAAAAATATTTTATTGATTTCAGAGAGGAAGGGAGAGGGGGAGAGATAAAAACATCAATAATGAGAAAGAATCATTGATCAGCTGCCTCCTGTACACCCTGCACTGGGGGTCGAGCCCACAACCTGAGCACATGCTCTGACCGGAATAGAACCCTGATCTCCTGGTTCATAGGTTGATGCTCAACTACTGAGTCCCTCTGGCTGGGCTTAGCTACTTTTTAAAAAGGCTGTTTACTGGTTCCCACTTCCACAGAGTCTTATTTAATTGGCCTGTTGTGTGATCTGGACCTGGAATAGTTAAAAGGGATCCCCAAGTGATTCAAATATGCAATCAGGTTGAGAACCAATGATTCCACCAACCCTTCCCATTTTGACATGAATAAACTCAGATATTTTGTTAAAGCAATTTGCTTGGCCTCACTCTCTAAGATTTTGATTTATTTAGGTTCGGGTTGGGTCCAAGAATTTACATTTTTAACAGTCTCTTAGTTGATCTGATCATGCTGGCCCTTAAATAGCAGTACTCTGGTTCACTGGTTCTCAACTTGAGCATTTGTCAGAATCCCCTTGTGGGTTGGTCAAAACTCAGACTGCTAGGCCCCATGCCGAGTTTCCAATTCCATTGACGTGGGGAGGATCCCTTGCAGGTCTATCAACTTCCCAGGTGATACTAATATTAATGGTTCAGGCACCTTACTTTGAGAACCACTATTCTAGATACAATGTTATCACTTCATATATTTATTCCCTTTAATTCACTATTTGATTTCAAGAAATTGTCATCTCTAAACACTTTATGACAGCATTTAATTAGAGCACATTTGGATTACAGAAACAAATACATAAATATTCTGTCTACTTGGATGCACAGCTGCCCCATACCCAAAAACCACCTGACAACATTCACAAAATTGATGAATTGCCTGTTGTCCATTCTGCTCCTTACCTAATGATTCTTTTATTTAACTAATGTCTGTAATTCTCATTAGATACTGGTGGAACATTAAGGTCTTGTTTGTGGAACCTGGAAAAATCTACTTGTGACAGTACATCAGTTGGTGAACAGTGGCTAAGCAGCAACACCGAACGCTTAAGCTGGCCCAAGCAGCAGGTGCTGGTGCTGTTGTTATGTTGACAGAAGGAGACAGTGGTTCTTCTGACCATTACAAATACTTTGTGATTTAATTCATGAATGCCTTAAGTTTAGAAATCCATTGATCTTTTATGTTCAGCAATCTTTAGCAATCAAGTTTTAGACAAAGGAAAGAACCTTTGTTGTAGTCTGATGATAGCAATAACTCAAGGTTCCGGGAATTCTGCTATGTTCTGTCTTATCTAAATGTACTTGTACTTATTCTGAAGGCCTCTCTCCATTCCTCTCCTGATTCTGGATCACATTTACTCATGTATTTTAATATCCAGATTAAAATGTCACCACCTGAGTGAGGGCTTTCTCAAATATCCTATATTCACTCACAGTGCTTACCTCTGTACTGCCTAGTTCTTGGTATGTTTCTAGTGCTTATTACACTGTATGAGAGATGCATGTCATCCAGCTCTCCTCAGGGCATGAGCCCCTAGGACAGAAGCAGTCTTTAGCTCATCTTTTTCTCTCCAGCACCTGGAGCAATGCCCAGCAGAAAAGAGGTACTTAGCATCAACTATGAATTCTTGGAAGCACAGGTCCTCACCCTCTGCTATATTGGGAAATTTTCCTTGATGCTTCCTGTACTTTTCCCAAAGATAGAACTTATGCTTCTGATTTTTCAGTGTTCTTTCAATGTGTCTCTCTGCAAGCCCTGACCACAAGCACTGACAATACATTTTGTTCCCAGTTCTATCAGCAGCATCTTTTCCAGCATGTGCTTCATGCAGGTGCTCAGTACATATCTGCCAGATGAAACACATAAGTTTCTGTAAAATGGGCTGCTAAAGGAGTTATTAATATTATGCCACTTTTCTGAAGTTCAAATTCCATCTGTGAAGTTGAGTCATCTTGCTTATTCTTAAATTTAAAAAAAATGAACATTTGAATTGGTGATATTTAATAATATGATCTGGCTATATTTCACACTGTTTAGTTTCTTTAAAATCCTCTTTGAGTCACTGTGTCATTTTCAAGTACACTAAAATGCACCTGGGACTTAGTCATAAACAATACAGGCATGACACAGATAGTACAGAGAAGGAGCTTGGGATCATATTCAGATGATAAAAATTCAAGATCTCACACCATCTTGAGGTAGGGCTTTAGGCAAGCAGATTTACTCTTTGGGGATCTGCTTCTTTTCCTCTGCAATGAGAGGCTGGACTATATGATTTTACACGTTTTTCTCAAGTTACTAAAACTTTCTGTTTCTCATATCCTACCCTATAGTTAGTAGCTATTGTTTATAGTCAGCATGAAATTAAATGACATAAAGCATTGAGACCAGTGCCTGACACAATAAACCCTCAATAAAGCCTCTGTGCTACTATTGCTACCACTGTTGCTGCTGCTATTGGTATAATTCATATTGTTATTCATATTCTTTTTAAAAAATGTATTTTATTGATTTTTTAAAGAGAGGAAGGGAGAGGGACAGAGAGTTAGAAACATCGATGAGAGAGAAACATCGATCAGCTGCCTCCTGCATACCTCCTACTGGGGATGTGCCTGCAACCAAGGTACATGCCCTTGACTGGAATAGAACCTGGGACCTTTCAGTCCTCAGGCTGACACTCTATCCACTGAACCAAACCAGCTAGGGCTGTTATTCATATTCTTACTTCAATTTCTGACTTTATATAATTTGAAAATAGGCAAATTGCAATTATTGACTCATGTACTAACACACTAAATTAACAAAACAATAATTGCACATATAAAAGATAATTTTACTTCTTACACATTCATTCAGTACATATACACTGAGTGACCATATTACTATGACCACCTGACTTTTGTAGGCAAATAACTATAATTTCATGTTGAAGTTGCTAGAGGGCCAGACCATTATAAATAGGGAACCAGATTGTTTACCACAACAGTAGAAGTGATTTTTTTTCTGAAGATATGAGTAAACAATGCCACTTGACAGCCTTTGAATGTGGGATATATATATATATATATATATATATATATATATACACACACACACACACATACATATACACTGAGTGACAAGATTATTATGACCACCCCATCAGTACTTCATTGGGCCACTTTTTGCCTTCAGTACTGCGGCGATTCTTCTTGGCATTGACTCCACGAGATGTTGAAAGGTGATGCGAGGAATATGACACCATGCCTGATGAATAGCACTGTCCAGTTCTTTGGGATTTGATGGTTGTGGAACCAGCTGCCTGATGGCTCTTTTAACTTCGTCCCACAAATGCTCAATTGAGTTGAGATCTGGTGATTGTGGGAGCCACTTAAGCAAGGTAAAGTCTCCCTCATGTTCTTGAAACCACTTTTGCACAATATGAGCACCATGGCATGGCGCACTGTCTTGTTGGAAGAAGCCATCTCCATTGGGATACACCATCAACATGATAGGATGAACTTGATCAGCAATGATACTTAGGTATGTTGTGCTATTCAGACATTGTTCCACATGAATTAAAGGGCCCAAATCATGCCAGGAAAACATGCCCTAAACCATAACACTGCCCCCACCAGCCTGAAGAGTTGTACTCATGCATGTGGGGTGCATGCTTTCATGCTGTTTCCACCAAATTCTCATTCTGCCATCTGCATGGTACAACTGGAAATGTGATTCATCAAACCACATGACTTTGTTTTTCCAATGCTCGACTGTCCAATCCTTGTGGTCCTGTGTGAATTGGAGACGTTTTATCTTGGTAACTGCAGACAGCAAAGGTGTTCAAACAGGCCTTTGGCTTCCATATCCCATATGATGCAGTGTGTGGCTAATTTGCCTACAAACATCTGGTGCTCATTATAATCTGGCCACTCAGTGTATATTGAGTTCCTATACTTGTTTTGGGCCTGGGAATATATAACTGAGTGAGCTCTGACCCCTGCTCTATAACATTCAAGATAAAAAGTACAGTAGAGCATACCGTGCTAGGTGGCGATAATTGCGGAGATAAAAATGACGCAGGCTCAGAGGATAGAACTTTAAGTATGGGAGGCAGTGAAGGGATAGGGGAAGGGACTACAACCCAGAAATGGCATCCTGAAGTCACACATATCTTTTGCATTTGAACAGGAGAAATTATAAAACCCTTTAGGAAAATCATTTCTAAAAAGCTGTAATGAAAATGTATACAAATCAAAATGCCCTACTAAGTGCTGAGTTACAGTGCAGATTAAGGTAGCGAAGATACAATGAGGAAGCTCATAATATGTGGTGAAGGAAGTTGCTGGTGACCGCTGACCTTTCACATGCGCCAACTCTGAGATGTTTTTGATCCTTTTTAGAATAAGACTGGGAGGACAACTGAATAAGCATCTGTGAGACATCTTCCACATTCAGATCTCAGGCCTGATGCAGATGGACATATGTCCCTTCACTTATTTCAGGGAAGAGAAGGATACTGGTGGTTGAAGTGACTATAGTGTTTTAGCCACTATCAGAGGAGCTACTGATTGTACTCAAGTTATTTAAATTTTACAACAACCCTATGAGGTCAGAGGTATTGTTTCCCTCATTTTACATGTGAGAATGTTGGAGAAACAGAGCAGTCAGAAAATTTACCCAGCTAGTAAGTGGCAGAGCCAAAATTTGTATGTAATATTGTGTGACTTTGAAACTTGCATTTCGCCCTATCAAGGAGCTCAGCGATTTGTTCTACAACAAAAACACCTGTCCCAAGAAAGAGCTCCTTCCTGTCACCTCTACCATGTGATGACCGAGAGGCCAGGGTCTTCAAGCCCTGGACTCAACATAAAATCCATTGCATTTTAGAGTTTATCTTTGAGTACGCATGCAAGAAACATAGTTCAAGGCTTTGGTAAAGTAAATCATTGTGATCAGTACTTGTCAATATTAACTTAGAGCCAGCGAAATAGTCAGCAGAGTAAGTCATTGAAAGCACTGTGACAAAACATCTGGTGAGTCTTGAGAATATTTTTGCATTTTGAGACTACTCCATGTCATTCACCTACTTTCCCTAAAACCTATCTCTGTAGATATTTTAGGACTTTTTTTCATATGTTTTGATTGGTTATTATTTGCATAAAAACTCACATTTACTCATTTTTAAAGAATTTGGAAGTATAACAAAATGCATTGAAAACATTGTATGCCCCACATGCCTGGGTTGTAGGCAAAATCCCCAGTGTGGGGTGTGCAGGAGGCAGCCAATCAATTATTGTCTCTCATCATAGATGTTTCTCTTCCTCCTTTTCTCTTCCTCTCTGAAATAATTGCATTTTCTTTAAAAATGGAAACAAGCCCTGACTGGTTTGGCTCAGTGGATAGAGCGTTGGCCTGCGGACTCAAGGGTCCCAGGTTCTATTCCGGTCAAGGGCATGTACCTGGGTTGCGGGCACATCCCCAGTGGGGAGTGTGCAGGAGGCAGCTGATCAATGTTTCTCTTTCATTGATGTTTCTGACTTTCTATCTGTTTCCCTTTCTCTCTGTGAAAAATCAATAAAATATATTTAAAAAATAAAAAGGGAAACAGGTAAGGGAGATGTAAGAGAGTTTATAGGCCCTGCTAAAATATTACCGATGTTACATGACATATTTCAGGTCAACAAACATCACTGTTATCACATTTTATAGGAAGGAATGTGAACCAAGAGAAAAATTTAGGGCAGATTAAGATTTTAGAGACATCTGGGGCAGGGGTCAAGAAATACTTTATGATAACACCATTTACTTCCCTCTCATCCTTAAAACCTACACTCCGCTGAAATGTGTTAACTGCGGCAAAATGATTAAGTCGATGAGGCTAGCATCCCTAATTCCACGCCTTTTACCTCTTTAATGAAGCGTACCCACAATTGATGCCAAAAAGTGGTAGAGGGGGCATCCTCATGAATTTAAAATACTGTAAAATTAAAAAGGAGCTCATCTTACAACATTAATTGCCTACTACAGCACAATCCTGGCTTTCTGTATCTCTCAGGCACTACACTCTTCTAGCTCTAGAAGGTCTAACACTGAGTGTGGCAGCATTTTAATTGAACTCTTCTTTTTAGACAGAAGGGTTTCAAAAAATGCTTTACACATGGATATGATTCCTTAAATAATTGGGTCAGTTTTAAAATGTTCCTCCTTACATTGGCATTAGTATTATGGAGAGGTGTCATAGGCAGTGATACATTTGTAAACATGAGAAGTGAATGGGATATTGGACTAACTAGGAACCGGCCCAGAAATGATTCCAGAACCATATGCCAAGAAGATGACTGAAACAAGGGTAGGCTAATTCGCTGGAGTAAATGTCTTGTAGGAAACCTTCCTCTGTTTTGATGCACATGACTTCTTGATCTTCTTGATAAGGTAGAAGACATGACACCACTTGACATTATTTGCAAGTACTTCAATGTTTCTTTGCATGGGTGGCTTTGCAAAATCTTGACTTTTTTTCATTTCTAGTATCACATGACATTTCTCTAACACAATACCATGCTTTTCCCCCTTCTAATACTACATAATATTTGATTTTATGCAGAAATCCATCCGCCCATTAAACAAATATTTATTTAGCACTTGTTTTGTGTGCTAAGTACTGAGAATACACCCCAAAATATGAAAGATAGTCTATCCTCAGAGAATTTATAGCTTAGCATCTTCCTATCTTGCCCTAAATAGAAACCCTTTCCCCTCAATCTTCAACTTCAGGAGGCATTACTAAATAAATCAGCATGCTTGTGGTGTGGACGTAATCTTCCTCAGGGTATCACTTCCCTTCCCATCATAACCTTTACAAAAGCATCCAATGGCTCCTTTTTGCCATTGGTTCACATCCAAGCTGCTCAGACTAGTGACCTGTCCTGTTGTAAATTGGTCTTAATCTTATTCTAACTGTCCTCTTTTATTCCTCCACGTAGACCTGACACTCTGGTCACTACTTGGCCACTAAATATACCATCCACAGTCTTTGCAGGGGAACTCAAGTCATTTTGTTTCCTTTTAGCTGAAGGCACATTTGGGCAGGACCTTAGGATTTGTAATTTTAGGGCCCTACAGCGATTCTGATATAATACTATTTCTACTCAGCTTTCAATTTAAGGTAAGGTGACCAGATTTTAACATTGGTAAAGCAGGACACCATTGACCGATTGGCCGCCAAAAACCGTATCTTCCCTTCCTGTTCTCCCGCAGCTCCCTAGCTTGTCATGCATTCTTTCCAAAAATCGGGACTTTTTTAAAACGCCATGGGATGCGGGACAAATTGTTAAAAATCGGGACTGTCTCGCCAAAATTGGGACGTCTGGTCACCTTAATTTAAGGCCAAATCTGATCCTACTCCTTCTAGAAAGTATTTCTCAGTTGTTGCTTTTCATCATGATCTCTTCAGTCTTTAAACCATAAGAACAATATGGTTTATTTTCACATGTATAGCACCAAAATCTTCTCTCTACAATGAGAAGATAAACTCTATAGGTGAAGACTCTATTGTCCTGGACCTGTTTGAACCATCCAAACATACCTCTAAGTGTCTTTTCAGCATTCATTGCCCATTTATTTTATTTTAATGTCATGGATCTTTTAGCAATAACTTTACAATCGTAGCTTTAGGTCTGAACGAATGAATGAACCCTCAGAGCAGCAACAATGACAATTTATTCTAAATACTTTCCAATGTTAAAGTATTTCTTTATATTTTAATTGTGATTATAATTATATTCATATTCTTCTCATGTTTTAAAGCATATAAAATAAGTATTGTATTTGTTCTCAACTTCTTTATGTAACATGCAGCAATTTGCCTCATCTTGGTGAAATTTTATAGCAGCACAGTTTTCTTAAGTCATATTTTGAGTATTCATTCCTGAGATGGTAATTCTATTTTTTAAAAATGTTACATTCAAATAGAATATCTCAACTATATTTGTCTTCAGATAACTTAATTTAGTTTGTTGAGTGTCACAACTCTCATTTAATATCTGGGACCAATTTGACCTACATTTTAAGCTGTGAGGGCTTGGGAAAATTATAGATATTAAGTGTCTGGTACAAGTTCTAAAATATAGTGGCTTTTCTGCAAATGTTGTTTTCCCTCTTGACTTATCTCAGATGTGGGCAAGGAAAGGGCTTCTGATTCTAATGAATATGCCACTGAAATTTAATAGTAGGTCATGACAATGGTAGGTGGAGTGTGCTGCGTTTCTATGAAAGGAAGTTATTTGTCTTTTAGGCATGTCAACGAAGTTCATTTCTATTGTAATTAAGAGTTGTAGTTATAACTTGGGTTTTTTGTTTGTTTGTTTGTTTTTTAAAAACTATCTCTCATAGGGATTAACCTACTTGTCTCCAAAGAGCATTTGATTGAAAGTCAGCCTGGGCCAGACCAATTTCACACTTCAAAGGAAGTCACTCACCCCTCTCATGCCATTGATTTATTTTCACATACAAAAGACATTCTCAGAATTAAGACTATCTTCAGGATATAGACACTGTTATGCACTAAATTTTGCCCTCTCTATATTTGTGTTGAAGCCATAATCCCCAAGATTACTATATTTAGACACAGGACCTTTAAAAAGGTAATTAAGGATAAATGAGGTCATAAAGGCAGGGCCCTAATCCAATATGACTTGTGCCCTTATAAAAAATGAATAGGTTCTGGGGAAGTATGTGCACAGAAAAGGCCACATGAGGACACACCATGAAGACTGCCATCTGCAAGCAATGGAGAGGTGACTCAGGAGAAACCAAACCTGCTAACACCTTCATCTTGTGCTCCCAACCCTATGAACTGTAAGAAATAAATTTCTGTTGTTTAAGCCACCCAGCCTGTGGTATTTTGTTATGAGAGCCCTAGAAGACTAATGCAGACATTCTTTCCTATTCTGAAGAAGCTTACGATGTACTTGGGGAACACTCTCTGGACAAATATCTAAACAAATATCGGGCTTAAGAATCCTATATAGTAAAAAGGTAATATGCAAATTTACCCTAACAGAGGAACAAAGGGGAATGACCAGTCGCTATGATGAGCACTGACCACCAGGGGGCAGGTGCTCAATGCAGGAACTGCCCCCTGGTGGTCAGTGCACTTTCACGGGGGAGTACCCCTCAGCCAGAAGCTGGCTCATGGCTGGCCAGTACAGCAGCAGTGGCGGGAGCCTCTCCCGCCTCCACAGCAGCTCTAAGGATGTCTGACTAATGGCTTAGGCCTGCTCCCCTAAGCTGTTAGTTGAACAAACCCCCAAGGGCTCCCAGGCTGCCAGAGGGATGTCTGACTGCCAGCTTAGGCCCAAATTCCCAGGGAGAAGACCTAAGCTGACAGGTAGACATCCCCTGAGGGCTCCTCAGCTTCCAGAGAGATGTCCAACTGATGGCTTAGGCCTGCTCCCCCAGAGCCTAATCTGGCAGTCAGAAATCCCCCAAGGTGTCCTGGACTGTGAGAGGGGATAGGCCGGGCTGATGGACCACCCTCCCCCCCACAAGTGCACAAATTTTCATACACTGGGCCTCTAGTATATAATGAAAACCTACGTGAAAGATGCAATTACATAAGGAGTGGGTTGTTAAGGGGGGAAACATGTCTTTGAGAGAGTGAGCATTGATAAATTTCCACAAGTAAACACAACCTTTTTTAAAACATGGAAAAGACCCAGAGCATGTTAATCTCATTATCTCACGATTTTTCAGAGCCCACACCAAAGGTCACCTTCTTTTTGAAACCAAGAGTTGGCATACATGGCCTGACACATGAATGAACAATGGAGCAAAATATGTGGTAATGGCATTGTCCTAGAAGTTTCAGAACATATGATCAATTTCACTATTCTATTTTTCTTGCCTTTATTTCATACCCACTCTGGGATAATTTGCCTAATTGCCTCTCAAGAGAAATGTAATTTGCTGGGTAAACTTTATAAAGTAATTAAGAAACAGTCTTTACTTTATAGGTAATCTATATATATAAAAGCCTAAGCGACCTTTACAACTGGTCGACCGAATGACCGGTCAACCAGTTGCTATCACATGCACTGAACACCAGGGTGCAGACACTCAATGCAGAAGATGTCCCCTTGTGGTTAGTGCACTCCCATAGCCAACCTCCCGTGGCTGGCCAACCTCCTGCGGTTCCTCCCACTGGCCAGCCAACCTCCCATAGTCCCAGTCCCACCCCCAGACTGGGCAAGACAGCTCCGATTAGCCCTGATTGCTGACCAGGTTGAGGAACCCCACCTGTACATGAATTCATGCACTGGGCCTCTAGTATATTTTATAATAATGACATTGAGTCAATGATAATAGCAGCTAATATTTAGTAATCAGCCCAAAATCAAGCACTGGATATACAGCTTTCACATACATTATCTAATTTAATTCTCACAACAACCTTATCAGGTTGTCACGACTCTCATCCCACTTCAGAGGTGAGGCAACTGGGTTGTTCAGTAGTTAAAGGAACTTCTTCAAAGTGACACAACTGGTATCTGACATAGCTGTGATTTCAAATAATCCATACAAGCCCCAGAAATCAGAATAAAACTCTTCACCACCACTTAAAAAATTTATGTGTATGTGTAATATATATCACATAATGCATATTACATATATATATATACTGATGTATTATATGGATGCACATACTGTAAAGACACATGAAGTACTAGCATTAGGATAAATGTAGATCAATGAAATAGAATTGGGAATGTAGAAACAATGAGATTATAAAAAGATGATCAATTGACCTTTGACAAAAGTTCTAAGACAATTCAATGGAGAAAGAATAATCTTTTCAACAAATGGTGCTGGGACAACTGAATAGTCACAAACAATGGAATGAAGGTGGACTCCCTTCTTCACACCATACACAAAAATTAACTCATAACTAAATGTAAGAACTTAAATAATGAAACTTCTAACAAATATATAGGAGTAAATCTTTGTAATCTTAGGTCAAGTTAAGTTCTTTTAGATGTAACACTAAAAGCACAAAAGACAAAAGAACAAATAGAAAAATGGAACTTATTCAAAATTAAAAAGTTTTGTGCTTCAAAGGACTCTATCAATAAAGTAAAAAGACAATCCACAGAAATGGGAGAAGTTACTTACAAATCATATATCTTAGAAGATACTTTCATTCAGAACATACAAAACACTCTTACAAATTAATAATAAAAATACAATAACCCAATTAAAAATAGATAAAGAATCTTAATAGAAATTTCTCCAAAGACAATATATAAATAGCCAATAAGAACATGAGAGATGCCAAATATCATTAATTATCAGGGAAATTAAAATTAAAATTATAGTGAGGTACTATATTATAACTACTAGGATGACTATAATAATTCTTTTTTAATGTAAAAAAAATAAATGTTGACAAGTATGTAGATAAATTATACTAGTAACTCTTGTACTCTGCTGGTGAGAATGTAAAATGTGCATCATCCTAAAAAAATAAAACAATTTGGTAGGTAGTTCCTTAGAAAGTTAAACATAGAGTTAACATATGACCCAGCAATTCTATTCCCATTCATATATACATACTAGGGGCCCAGTGCACAAAAATTTGTGCACTTGGGGAGGGTCCCTCAGCCCAGCCTGTGCCCTCTCACATACTGGGAGCCCTTGGGGGATGTCCACCTGCTGGCCAGCACAAACGGGAACATAGTATCAAGTCCCCCTGCACCAGAAGACCCAAAGTCAAGTCCCCACTCACTTGCGTGTGCCCCTCATGGAAGGGCTGACAGGCCCAGACACTGCAGCAGCAGCAGCAGTGGTGGTGGTGGCAGAGTGGAGAGGCTGCATCGGCCCACAGGAGTGGGCAGGTCATGCCTTGCTGCTCACCCCCCAAGGCCCCTGGCCGGGTCCAGAGGCCGGGATACTGGTGTGATCGGCCTGCCAGAGTGGTGACAGGTCTTTACACTTCAGAGGTGGGGCTGAGGGGACTGGGTACCACCATCTTGTGGCTATGGGTGCTGCCATCTTTGTGATGGAGTGATGAAGTGACAAAGTGATAGTTAATTTCAATACTACTGTTTTATTAGATAGGATATATATATATATATATATATATATATATATATATATATATATTTAAACAAATCCTTGTATATTAATGTTCATAGCAGCATTATGCATAATAGCCAAAAAGTAGAAACCACCCAAATGCCCATCAACTGATAAATTGATAAACAAAGATGGCGTGTCCATACAATAGAATGTAATTTGGTCATAAAAAGGAATGAAGTATTGATATATGCTACAATATGGATGAACTTAAAAAATATGATGATAAGTTAAATGAGCCAATAAAAAAGCACCAAATACTGTATGATTGCATTTACATGAAATGTACAGAATAAGCAAATATATAGAGACGCAAAGTAGATGCATGTTTTTCGAATGATGGTGGGAGAAGAGGGGCTGGGGTAAATGAGGAGTAACCATTAATAGGTATAGGATTTTACTTCCTAGGGAAATAAAAATATTTTAAATTATCTATTGGTGATGGTTGCACAACCCTGAATATACCAAAAAACATTGAGATGTACACCTTAAATAGGTGAATTGTGTGGTACATAAAATATATGCCAATAAAGCTGTTTAAATATATAAATTCCAAGATGTATCAGTTGCTTTGACTTTCTTACTCTAGTCTTCATAATCTGAAGCCAATATTAGTGTATGATTATTAGAACAGTATGAAGGGTAAAGACAAAATTCTATTTCTACTTTTAACCTAAAATTGCTAATGGCATAGCTTATCAAATTAAATTGATTTATTTTCTCCTGAATAAATAGCATTCCTTTTTTATATCATTGAGTTGAGAAATCAAAATCAATGTCCTGAATAGTAACACTTGCTTTTTTTCTCCCCTGTCTTATAAGTGACCAACTAGCCAACAGTTTAATCCTTTCTCTTCTTGTGTCTTCTGAAACTAGAAACAGCCATGATATAGTGACAATATACTCATACATTCAATGGGAAGTTTCAAAGTACTACATAATATGATGATTAACATCACAAATTAAGGCCAAGAAGATGTAAGTAGAAATGTTACATAGTACATGTAGAGCTATTGCTAGCAGGTGTACCCTTGTACCTCCCCTCATGCAATTATTTTTTATCTGTCTGGAACTCTGGCAACCATCTTGGAACATGAATGAGGTAAACTTCAGGAGGAAAGCTATGACCTAAAATGGTAAAGTAAAAAGATAAAATAATTCCATTCCTTTGGCCATTCGCCTCTGATCTCTTTTACTTGAGTAATGCAAGCATAATTCTTTTTAAAGCTATGTATATTTTGAACTTTCTACATACACAAAAATAATCTTAATTAATAACCATATCTACCTAATAGGTAGCTATAAATATATTTTTACTTAACAGTAAATACTCTATAAAGTTAACAAACTGAATTGAGTCAGTAATCATAAGGAGTAATATTTTTGTGCTGTATTTAAAAAATACAAACTCTCAGCTAACTTTAATTGGCTCCCATAAAGTATTTTTTAACTCAGCCGCAGTTTTAAATGTGGTTTCTTATATGTGTGTATTTGTGTGTGTGTGTGTGTGTATGTGTGTATGTGTATTGACTTCAGAGAGAGAAAGGGAGAGGAACAGAAATATAGAAACATTAATGATGGCACAGTTAATTATCAAGCAGCTATCAAACATTAATCTATTGATCAGCTGCCTCCTGAACACACCCTATGGGGATCAAGCTCACAACTGCAATTGGGGCATATGGATGGAGAATCAAACCGTGACCTCCTGGTTCATGGGTCGACACTCAAATACTGAGCAAAATGGCTAGGCTAAATGTGGTTTATTTAAAATAGCAAATCTGTGTGTACTACAATTTGCAGTAAATCAATTATTTTCATTTCTGTGTGCATACCCTATGACCTGGCAATTTTACTAGCAAATATATACCCTGGAGAGATTCGGACAAATGCACCACAAAATGTGTATGAGAAGGCACATGTATTGTGGCTTGTGATAAAACAAACAAACAAAAATCTGAAAATTAGCCAAATGTCTGCCAATATGTGAAATGCATAAATTGTGTTTTATTATTACAATAGGATATATATATATATATATCAACGTAAATATATAAAACATAATGTTGAGGGAGAAACATCACACCGAAAACTATAGGCAGAGTGATTTTATAAACATAAAGTTCAAATCTAGGAAAAACAAGGCTATCAATTGGTTAAAGATACAAAAGAAGTAGTAAAGTATATAAACAAGCCACAACAAACAAACATGAGGATATTTTATTTGAAATACAAGATAGTAGTTACTTTTGACTGAGGGATAGGGAAGTGATTATGGAGGGAGAAACAGGGCACTTCCAAGATACTTATGGCATTCTATTATTTAATCTCAGAAAGTTGGAACACAGAGTTTCATGCTATTCTTTAAATCATCACTGTCCAATATAGAAGCCACTGACCACTTATGGCTACTGAGCACTTGAATTGTGACTACTACAAATTGAAATGGGCTCTAAGAGTAAAATATACACCAGATTTCAGTGACTTAATTCAAAAAAATGTTAAATATATAACATTTTTTATATTATTTGCATGTTTAAATGATCGTAATGTGGATATACTTGGTTAAATAAAATATATTACTAGTTAATTTCTCTGTTTCTTTTTACTTTTTCTAATGCAGCTAAGGGACAAATATAAAATTACATATAAGATTTACATTATGTTTCTATTGGACAACATTGCTTTGAAACTTACTTATAAATTTTACACACATTGGAGCCCAATGCACGAAAATCGTGCAAGAGCAGGCCATCCATCCCCTGGCTGCCAGCACTGGCTTCCCTCTGGCACCTGGGATCCAGGGTTCCCTGCAGCCACCAACAGGTGCCCGGGATCTGGGCTTTCCTTGCAGCCCTACATGTACCCAGAAGGTTGTCCAGAAGGACATCTGGAAGGACTTCTGGTCTAATCAGCATATTATGCTTTTATTATTATAGACTAGAGGTCCAGTACACAAAATTAATGCATGGGGCACAGTCCCTCAGCCTGGCCTGTGCCCTCTTGCAGCCCAGGACCCCTAAAGGGATGTCTGCCTGCCGGCTTAGGCCCACTTCCCACAGTCAGACATTCCTCTTGCAGTCCAGGACCCCTTGCTCCTTACTGCCCACCTGCTCATTGCTCCTCACCATTCGACTCTCTGCTCCTTAGTGCTGCCATGGAGGCAGGAGAGGCTCCTGCCACCACTGCTGTGCTTGCCAGTCATGAGCCCAGCTTCTGGCTGAGTGGCACTCTCCCTGTGGGAGCACACTGGTCACCATGTGACAGCTCCTGCATCGAGCAACTTCCCCCTGGTTGTCACTGCACATCATAGTAACCAGTTGTTCCACCATTCGGTTGATTTGCATATTAAGGTTTCATTATATAGGATATGTACATATATATTTCTTAGTAAACATTCAAATTATATATGTTTTAATTATCATGAAATTGTTTTTCACCAGTAAGGACAAAAAATAGTTTTATTTTCCAAACATAATATAAGCTATTTCAATGTAATGAATTCAATTATGAACATCTTCCATCTAAGTCTTTCTTTGGAAGTGGTAGCTATATGTTACATCAAAGATACTAAAACAATGGCATGTTGATTAAATTGAACACATACACAGAATTTTGTCAATATGCTTTAAAAATACAGAAAAGATGACTGGATTTTCACCAGAGTACATTTTTGCAATTAGTTGATATATTGAATTATCAAGCAGTTATTGAGAAAAGAACTGAAATTTGATAAAATCCTAATTCAGACTATACGGAGGAGTATAAAAATATTGAATGTAGGACTATAAAACTTCAAGATTTTGTTCTAAATTAATTCAATTATTTTGAAAGCTATAAATACCAGTATTAAGAAGTAACTCTCCTTTGTGGAATTCGATCTGACCATACATTTTGAAAAACAGGAAGATAATCTAATTTAGTATTAAAAACAAATATTTCATCTGAATAAATGAGGTGTGAATATTTAACAGCCTCTCTGTTTTCTAAATTCTGCTAGAAGCTGAACATCATGTATAAGCCATACAGAATTTTAAAGAGGAAAGAGTCATTAAAGGTTATTGGTACATTGCATTCAAATTTATTTTAATTAGTTGGCACTAGGATAGAAACCTACACACACACACACACACACATCCTCTGTATATGTAGATTATATAGATTCAATGAAAAGTAAGTTCAGAATCTGACACAGAATATCAGTCCACAGAAAGGGGGATACAGAGAATTCCTGATACAAACAGGTAAACAATGTGATATATTACCAATATATCATTTAGAATTTAAGGTCAGATAAAGAGCTTCACAGACAAGAATAAGCTAAAGGAGTTCATCACCACCAAAGGAGTACTGCATGAAATGTTGAAAGGCATTTTAGAAGAAAGGAGGAGGAGGAGGAGGAGGAAGAGGATGGGGGGGGGAGGGAGGGAGGGAGAAAGGGAGGGAGGGAGCGGAAGGAGGAGTAGGGGGAAGAGGGGGAGAAAAAGGAGGATACAAAATATGAACAATTGAATGGCAATAGATTCATAGCGATCAACAATTGAATCTAAAAATAAACAGACAAGGAATCTAATGAACAAAATAAGCTGATGAATAAAATAGAACCAGAGGCATGGAAATATGGAACAGACTGACAAATCGCAGAGGAAGGGGGTTGGTGGGAAGAGATTAAAGAAAAACATGCATATATGAATTACCTATGGACATAAATAACAGGGTGGTGAAGGCCTATGGGGGGGCAGGAACCAGGTAGAAGGGGGTAATGGGGGGATGGGGGGAATTCCTGTAATAGTTTAAAAAATAAAGATTTTTAAATGTTAATAAGCTATATTAACTAAAATAAAAATTGAATTTCTTAATCTCCCTAGCCATAATACCATTGCTCAATAGCCATGTATAGTTAGTGGCTATTGTACTGGACAGCACAGACACAGAACAATTCCATCTTCACACGAAGTTGTACTGCACAGCACTGATTTAGAATATTTCACGCTGTAGAAAATTATACTCCCAATATTAGGTATGTAGAACACTACTATAAGCAATTAAAATACTACGCAGGTTGGGGAATACTTTTAGTTTTATTAAATGCACTGCCAAGGGACTTTTATGCATATAAGCATAAACAATGGACACAAGACACTGGGGGATAGGGGAGGCCGGGGTAAGTTTAAGGGGAAAAAAAAGAAATATGTACTACGTTTTGTAATATTTTAAGCAACAAAAAAATGCACTGCAGTTAATGTAACAATTTAAATTTAATTCTCTGGAGGAATTTATTTTCTTAAGTCCTTCTCTTAATTAGTCCACAATATGGTTTTTCCTTGAGAAGTGTTGCAGAGTAGGAAAAACTGCTGTCTGGGTTAGCACCTGTATGATCTTGAGGAGGTCAGGCAGTCTCTCTATGCCCATATGCCTCCAGGTAACACAGGGGGTAATGTCAGGTGTCTACCTAATCAGATTACATCAGGAACAAGTGATAGAGTGAATATAAAAGCCCTTTGTAAGCTGTGAAACTCAAAACAAATGCTAGTTATCATTAAAATAATTTCTACATTTTCACTTGGCTAAATGCAAATAAAGCTATCATTTCTGAAGAAAAAATTCACAGTTGAAGCATTTGAGGTAAAACATATTTATAATTCAAAGACTTGTGGACTGCTGATCAGAGAAAAGTGTATTTCTGGGTACACACATTGGTGAAATTATTAGATAACCAGTATTTCATAATTCTAAAAAGGAATATTTTGTTAAATTTGATAAAATGATGCCTCATCTCCACTTTATCAACTGACACTGATGTTGACTTTAGTTTTAGAGAATAATAAGCTCAGAGCTGCCACTTAAAAACTTCAGAAAGTTTTACAACATGCTCATTTAATGCTTTATTAGCTTATTTCACTTAAGGTTACGAAGACCTGAGATGCTCTTTGGGAAGTGTTGCTCTAATCTTGTTCCAGAATGAGACTCAATTTCTGCCTAAAAGGCAAACTTACACATTTAAATTTGGAAATTAAAAGAAATGAGTAAACTGGTATATATCAGTTGTACTAAACCTTGAAGACAATATATACTTGAAAATTAATGTAATTCAACTGCCCAAGATTTAAACATTCTTCCAAAACATGTGATATTACTCATTACACACTTTTAAAATTGAACAGAAGGTCAGAATATCTTCCTCCAAAATATGTTTTCCCCTTCTGCTTCCACTATTAAAGGATGTATATATTTATCTTTGGAGCACATGGAGGTATGTATATGTGTTAATGCTAATTGATATAACAAATAGATATAAATATTTTAGTGGCTTAAGGAAAGAAAGAAGCATACTCTGAAGTGGGTGTTACGGTGTAGAGCTGTCCTCCACAAAGTCATTCAAAGACTTTGGGTCCTCCTATCTTAGGCTCATAGTTCTCATTCTTGGCATGAAGTGAAGGATGTCACTCAGAGGTATGACCCCATATGGGAACATGTACTGCAATTTGAGAAAAGACATTTCAAGACCAAGTCCTCTAGCTTAGCAAAAACACTGTGGAAACCCTCTTGGGATATCCCTTAGATGACTGTCACAGCCCCTTATCTCACAAAAACTATGTCACTTCAAGTAGAGGATACAATCATCCATCATTTCTTCAGGAAGGATACAAAGAGTATCAAATATCTACTAAAGGACCAAAGTAGCTCTTCCTGATTACAAAATGTCCTGCTTGACCAAAGAAGAAGCACATCAGACCCTCCAATGTTTATAAAACTTGTCCATTCGTTCAACATGAATTTACTGAAAACCCACTATGTGAAAGCCCTGGGTTTGAAGTTAGGCATACCAAGGCAAACATGAATGAGTATTCAAGCAAAAGAGTGACAAGAACATGTTTGCATTCATAAAAATCACTCTGAAGAGTAGAGAATAGACTGGAGGGGCAAGAGTGGAGGCAGGGAGAACAGATGGTGAAAATACCACTGCATCAGTGTAGTTAGTATGCACATGCTACCCAGGTAAAGGTGTGACTGCAGGTGAAAAGAAGTGGATGAACCTAAAAGATAGCTGATTGTAGATTTGGCAGGCCTTGATAAATGAATGTGCATAGTTGGGGGTTGGTGGTGCTACTGTCTGAAATAAGAAAGCAAAAGGAGAAATATGCTTGATGGTAGAGGGAAATTATGGACTTAGTTTTTAAATTAGTGTATAATTTAAAAGGTATATGAAACATGTGAAGGGAAGCAGCTGGATACACAAGTCTGAAAGGATGAGGCTTCCAGGCTGGAGATAAAAATGGTAGTTGAAACCATGGAATGGATGAGAATGATCAAATGAGACGTTATAGTATAAAGAGTCTTGGGCAAACCCTTAAGAACATCATCTGAGAAACAGCCACGGGGAAAGATGCCAGCAAATGGGATCAAAAAGGTGGGATTTCTCTGGCCAAGATGATACAAATTCAACAAGGAGAATGTGGTGTCACAGAAACTAAACCCCCTCAAGGAGGAGCACAGTTTTATCCACAGAGCCTGTTACAGAATGCTCAAGTATAATGAGAAATAAAAGGTTCTTTAAGTTTGGCAACAAGGAAGCTGCTAAAGGTCTCCTTGAACTGAACTTAAGGAAAGAAAGAAACTAAAATTTATTGAATACCAGGAAGTTTCTGAAAGAGTATCTACACTAATAAAAGAGAAACATACAAATTGACCATCCCTCCACTACGCCCACCAGCCAGTCAGTGTGAGTATGCAAATTAACTCAACAAAGATGGAGGGTAATTTGCATACACAGGCAAAAACTGAAGACAATGTAGAAGGGAGCCAAGCACTGCAGAAGGGAACAAAGCTGTGGAGAAGCAAGCTGGGCGGCAGAGATGGGAGGAAGCAAGGGGGGCAGTGGAGACAGGAGGGAACCAATCAGGGTGGCAAATACATGAGTGAAGCATGCCTCGGTGGGCTTCTCTCCCTTCTCTGCTTTGCTGTGGCCACAGGAAGCCCTATTCTTGCAGGAATCTTCCTGCAACAGGCCTCTAGTCTTATTAATATTATCAGACAAAACACTGTTTTCTTTTCTTCATATTCATGTATGCATTTTGCTTTTTAGTCAACATGCTTTTTTGTCAGTAATCATAATGTGCCTTGCCATAAAGCTAAAAAGTTACGAATAATCTAAAAAAGATGACAATGTTAATAATTAACACTCTTAATGAACACATTAAGGTCCAGGATTTGCCTTATTTCTCCTGAAAATCCTGCCTCTTTCTCAGAAGAGAAACCTGAGGATCAAGGATTATTTAAATCATATGCCAGAGATCAAGCAGGTGGGAAAATTATGGGATAGATTTTATCCAGTTCTCCTTAATTTAAGATCCCTTTTCGTTCTTTAGCTCAAAAAGTACCAATCTATAGATTTTTATAATTGTTTCCTAATGCGTGATTAAACCTTATCTGTAACATACAAAGTTCTCAGAGAATATTTATTGAATAAATCAATTCCAAAAACAGTTAACAATGTAATTTGCTTAGGTAAAACTTTAAAAAAAAATAGAAGACCAATACTAAACACCATAGAAATTAACATAGATATCTTCTTGCCTCCATTTCTGCCAGGGCGGGGAATATGGGAAATATTAAAGAGACACTGGAAACAGAAATGAGGTAGAGAGGGTAGAAATAATAAATCAAACTAGAAGATACCAATAAGTTCCTAGAAGGAAGCCCAAATAGGACCCAACACAACATATAGTAATCATGCAATAAATGTTGCCTGGTTTTAATTGTGGGTAGCAGAACAGAAACTTCAGCAGTGCTGACATAAAAAGTGGATTCTCTTATTTTAAACAATTCTTACACTCAATGAATTTAATTTTTTTGGTTCTGGTATAACTTAGTGAAATGCTCTTTATAACCATCTGCTTGCCTTCCTCTGATTCTGTGCTGCCAAAAAAACTTCTGTTCTTTAATTTGTTTTGCGAAGTGAACTTAGTCATGGGGAAAAGGTTAGTCCACATAGATGGTGGTGTAATATTCTCAGGTCAGCTTTCTCCCATGATAAATAATTACACTGACATTCTTGTCATTCTCCACCAGTTGGATGTTCATGGCTTAGACTAAGTTGATGAAAATTTTTTTCTTTGTTTACTTGGTTAGCAACTAGATCTTTGTCCCAGATAAATGCCAGGAAGAAACTACTTCACTACAAAATCAAGTCACAGAATTCACTGTATTCCCTAAGAGAAGATGATAGAATGCTAAAGTGCTAGAGGTTGGAATACATGCGTACAGATTTCTTGGGTCAAAATGTAAAAAATCAGAGAAAATCAAAGTCAAAAAAATAGGATTTGGGGGAATCAAACACTTGATATTGGACTTTGAGAAATGTTTGTGGCAATCACCCACTCTCACCTTCTCCCAACATGTTGTTACCTAATTGCTATTTGTGTGTGATATATATCTACCACTATAATCAAAGCATGAGGAGGACTTACTATAATAGCCAGAGCATTGCTTCAGGCAAACTTATTCATTCTCTTGCCACCAGTTGTACATACATAATGCTGTTACAACATATGCTACAGAATTTTGGAATAATTTTCTTATGTGTCTGTCTACCTTATTAGATTGTGCAGTCTGTGAGGGAAATTACTCACTTGGAAATTTATTCATCACCTACTATGGACAAGAGACTGTTCTCTGAAAGATGGATTCAGTAGTGTTCAATCAAAGCTTCCTGCCCTTGTGAACCTCACATTTCAAGTAAAAAGAGATGAAGGGAATTTGAACTAGAAGACATTTGGCTTGAAACTTAAAACCTGGCACCAGTATTTCAAAGCTATGTGACCTTGGGAAAGTCACTCAAACAAACCTTCAGCTGTCTCATCCATAAATTGAGGAGGCTAATACATTACAGCATGGTCATAAGATTTGAATGAAATGACACAGAGCTAAGCTTTACTGTGCACTTGTTTTATGGCAGCAGTGTTGTGCTTTAATTGCCACAACTAATCTGCAAGGTAGGTATCATTAGAGGGAGGCAACTTGACTTAAATAGTTGCAAAGTTAGTAAGTGGTAGAGCTAGAATTCAAGCCCAGGTAGTCTAATTGTAGAGGCTGCATTCTTATTTGTTCTGCTTTCCAGGGCAGGTGTGACAACGAGGATGCTATCAGTTGCTGATTATAGAAAACGAGATTCAAATGAACAAACAGCGAAAGGGATTTACTGGTTCATGTCATTTAAGAGTGAAGAAGTGGGCTGCAAGGGAAGTTCAATCAAGGATGCTACTCCATAGTTTTCCATTATCTTAATCACCTTCTTGGGTATCAAACTTATTTCGGGTTACCTTCACTCATTGCAGTTAAATGAAGGCTACAGACACCCTAAGCAACATATCTGTGTATTACTTAGTCCAACTCAAGAGAGGAAACATTTCCCAGAAGCCCCCTTGAGTCTCATTCATTCATTCTTAATGGGTCATGTGCTCATCCTTGAGCCTGTTTGGATTACACTGGCTCCTCTAGGCCTGACTTATATGCTTTATTCCAAGAGCAATAAAATTTGAATTTCATAGGAGAGATCTTACCAGAACAATAATCAACATATTCACCAAATGAGTGTTTTCCACACAGTTATTTTTATTAAGTTAGTTAATTAATGTCTCAAAACTAAATTAAGTAGTTCTCACATGTTTATCCACTATATTTTCTGACTACGAAGTAAAACAACAAAAGAGCACACAGTAAAAGAAAAAATGCTTTTTAAACAATCTCAAATAGCAACATTCACTCACATAATTGTTCCTGGCATATTTCTCTTTGAAATTCAGTCATCTACATGGAAACAGCAGAAGGGGAGCTCAGGACAATATGCCATTAATATTTCATACACAATCTGTTTAGCACTGTACAATTCATTTTTATACACATCTTATTCATTCCCCCAAATCAAATATTGTTTCTGACTTTATCATTTTTTTTGCTCTTTAATTATTTTTCAGCAAGCACTCATTCACTGAAAATCTTTATACATCTAATACATCAAGTACAATTTAGTACAGAATTATTTTATTATTTTCTAGGAGGAAGAGCTGATATACTTGAAATTTTTGTCGTCAATTTGGCTGAGTTCTATCTTTAACCTCAATATTTTCTATATTCAATGCAATTTCTCTTATGAACCACATTCTCTGTAGAGGGATATTATATTTCTTAATGTATCTATCTAGTGTTCCAATAAGTTTAAGCTGGAATGAGAGATTTTATATAACTAAAATGAAAATAAATTGATTTAGGATGTATTTTATTCTCATTTTAAACACTACTTCCCAAGTGCGATAGTTTCAGATCTATCTCCATTTCACAAACATCAGCTTGGAATAGACACTCTCAGTTTTAGAGCATTTTATTGTCATTTCATCAGTGAATATTTTCAGTTTCCTTTATAGGCACAATCTGGGATGTACATGCAAACTATTTATTAAAAAATGTAAAATGAAAGTACCGATTTTTTTTTGTAATGAGTAACAGAAATGGAAAGATACACACTTGAAAAATGCTTAAATACATTAAAAATACTTTAGTGCTACTGTCTCTGGTTTAGCCCAATGTAGGCCACCAGCACACAAAAGCTCAATGCTGTTATTCTGGGGAAAGTTTAGACTGTAAGAAGAATTTAGACACTGCCATTGAATATTATGCATTAGAAGGTTCAGTTCTGATTCTTCTTCAGATGTGAGGCCTGTACAGGGCCAAGCCCACATGCCCATAGAAGGCCATATTCCTACATTCTGGGCCCCCAGGATCCCTACATTCGCTTGCCAAATGGCTCCAATTCAGTTTCCATGTATGCCCAAGGGGCAAGTCTTTGCGTGGAGTTAGTAGTCAGAACTTGAACATATGGGAGTGGAGTAACGTGAACATATCTGTGTGTACAAGGTTTCTAACAGTGCCAGATGGAGTGAAGGGGGTGGGTTAAAAGGGCAGTGGATCCCTTGGGTCAGTTCTTCTTAAGCTGTTTCATTCTAGTACAGAGGTCCAAGGAATCAGAGAATTGTAAGTTGAATCTAGACGTCCATGTCATGATGATAATATATTTCTCAAGGAAGACAGATGTGATGTATTTTATTTAACACTCTGGTGACTTGGCTCATACCTTATAAATATTAAACAGATGGTATGTAGGCCATTATTTATGCTCTTACTTAATCCAGGCTCCATGAAACTTATTGAGCAATTTTGACCTCATGTAACTCCTTTGAAGATTAAGTGATATAGAATGTCAAAAGATGTCAGTTCTTCTACTTCCTGGGCTAAGTTGGTGTGGGAATTGAGGAGGTCCTTAAACAAGATGGCATAGCTTTTACAGTTGGGAGAGTCTCAGAGCATTGTTTTCCCCTTGGGAGAAGGAAGCAAGATACATTAGCCATAAGCAGAGCCACAGATGCATTCAAAAGCTTTTCCCTGTTGTTTTGCTGATGGGAAACCATATGGAGTCTCCTCAAAAAATTAAAAATGGAACTCCCTTTTAACCCAGTGATCCCAATTCTGGGAATATATCCCAAGAAACCAGAAACACCAATCAGAAAGAACATATGCATCCCTATGTTCATAGCGGCACAATTTACCATAGCTAAGATTTGGAATCAGCCTAAGTGCCCATCAGCAGATGGATGGATTAGAAAACTGTGGTATATCTACACAATGGAATACTATGCTGCTGTAAAAAGGAAGGAGTTCTTATCATTTGCAGCAGCATGGATGGAACTGAAGAGCATAATGCTAAGTGAAATAAGCCAGTCAATGAAAAAAAAAATACCACATATCCTCACTCATCTATGGATAATAATAACCATTATAAACTGGTGAACAAAAATAGATACAGAAGCAGAGCAGCATCAAACAGACTGTCAAATTACAGCAACAAGGACAGGGTTGGGGGGGGGCGGTAATAGATCAACCAAAGGACTTTTATGCATGCATTTAAGCATAACCAAGGGACAAAAACCCTGGGGGGTAGGAGAGGCTAGGGGAAGAGCAGGAGGGAAAAAGAGATATATGTACTAATCTTTGTAATACTTTATGCAATAAAAAACAACAAAAAAACAAACAAAACAAAAGCTTTTCCCTGGTATACATTCCTATTGTGTGAATCTTTGGGGATCCATTTGTTTCTTTATCTGTGGCACTATAATTAAGATTCTAACTCTGAGCTCAATAATTAAATCAATAGTTAATTAGCATTTCAGAAAAAAAAAATCTCCAAACAACAAATAAAGCTTTTGAAAAGAGTAGGTAGGATTTGTTAATTTGGTCATATTTTCTGAGTGAATTATTTTAAATGTAACTGAATAACTTTAAGTCCCATAAATATAAATTTGATTATAGGATTATAAATCTTAAAATATTGCATCTCATCATAGATTATCTATTAGGTTATATTTTGTACTGACATATTAAAAATGTTATTGTATCTAAGATGTATAACTTTGAAACCAAAAACATAGACTGTATTTTCCATGTTCTTAATATTGTTTGTCCTATGAAAAAAGTATATGCTGAAAGTAGCCAATAAAGTAATTATGGCTTTAAAATTGCTAAACATCTTTAGCATGCTAAGATCTAATACAGTTTCATGGTGTCAAAAATAAAGTATTTAGAAGAAGACAAAGTGAAAATGTAACACATTGAAAGTTTGAAACACTGAAATAAACTCAACCATAAATTTCACACTTATTTTGCTTATTTAAGATAAATCCAGTGCCACTTCTAAAAATAAAAATGTTCTGGCAAGGGACTATATGTATGCTATTTTTCAAAGACTAATTTTAATGAAAAGAAGCCATGTAAATAGGACATAAAATTATCACTTAACATTTTAAAAACTAAAAAAAATAATTATTTTCTTAAGGAACTGTAACAGAAGGAAAACATAATTTCTTGTTTTTTAGGTAAAAAATTTTATTTTCTACTTACTTTTCAGTTCTACTCAACAAGTATTTACTGACTTGTACCTAAATGCCAGGACCTGTGCTGGAATTGGGTACACAAACAAATGAGGTATCATCCCTACACATAATAAGCCACTCAGTCTTAAGAAAGTTAGGAAGTTCTTCATCTGAAGCTTAAAGCTACAATTTTAAGCTTATTTATAATGCCTTAATCAAGAATCCGAAATAGAGTTATTTTTCAAAAAATGAAAAAAGCATTTTTTTTATTCAACTGATACTGAGCTTTAAAGAACATTTAATTTTTTTAAAAAATGGTTTGGCCTAGGAAAAAGGGAAGTATAAAGTGGTATAAAAATACTCAGTTCAGACTCTAATAAACGCATGTGCATTACTAAAACCCAATTATTTCTTCTTATTTAATCGTTTTAGTTTGTTAAAATTATTTATTTAAAAACAGATTTATTGAGCACCTTCTATATGTCAGATAGAGTGCTAGGTCCTGGACATGAATGTGTGATGTGACTGACAGTTCTCACTCTCTCATAATTTACATTCTAGTAGGTTATTATATGACAAGGAGGTAAGATCTGTGAGAGCAGAAACACAAGCTTCTAAATAATACAAAGAAATGCACCTAAAACAGATGTGCGGGATAGGTAGGGTAATGGTAAGGCCAGCAAAGATTTCCTGGCAGAAAGAACATTTAATAAAACCTTATAGTGTGTTGAGCTGGCACGGCCATGGATGAACCTGAGAGGGGGTGGTGAAGGATGGAGAAGACAGACAAGAAAAGAAAGCTGGGCGCTAGGTGGGACACTGCCCTCTCTGATGGAGAGACAGTGCCACAGCCTGCAAGCTGAGTCTCTATTTTATAGCCAGATTTCACAAGGCAAAGTAAGGGTGTGGCCAAGATATTTACAATGTTCTCGCTGGTTTCGAATCTACTCAACTACACGCACCTGAACTCTATCAAGCCCACATCACTCAGCCACTTGGGACCACAGGTTCTGACCATAGGTTCAAGATTATAAGTATAGCCTTTGGCTATAATTGTGCTGGGACTTGCACGTGGCTTTGCCACGAGAGGATCATGCCCTCTCAGTCCCAGGTTTGAACCTGTCCAAATGCTGTAGCTGCTCTCCCCATTTCGGAAGATATACAAGCTAATCAGTTAAAACAGAAATAGAGGGGTGGACACTGATGATGGTTAGGGACATTGTGAATGGGTATAAGTTTCCATAAAAATGTTGTTAGGATTTACAGCCCTGGGAATATGTACATTCTTCTTTTTGTAAGCCTGAGTAGTTTTTAGGATTACCATGAATCATGTAGAAAGATGAAAGGACTTGATTCTATCTGGGAAGGGAAGAAGAGGATTGCAGATGTTACAGTGAAATGTGTGTGTGTGTGGGGGGGGATGGTGGGGGGAGACAAGGAAGGAAGTCACCTGTGGTTACATAAAGAAAGGGTTAATAAACCATATCACAAATTTGTTACTTTATCAATAGAAGAGCAAACATTATTACTATAGGTTTTTAGGCAGAAAATGGACATATTTAGATTTCTGTTAAAACAAATTACTCTAGCTTTTTGTGTGGAAGAAAGATCAGAGAGCAGCAAGAATGGAATTCCAGAATCTAGTTGAGAGATAATGTTTGAAAATCTAAGCAAGAAATCATACTCATCTGTCTTTTGTTATTGGGTTTAGGAATGAAGATAATAAGGTATTCTAGAGATAATATGAAAATACTCAATAAAATGTAATGATTATTTGTATACATGGATGGTTTCCAGGCTTCTAATTTATTCACCTCAGTAGAGGGTCATCCTATTAAATAAGCCAAGGAACCAGAGGAAAGAAGCGGGGTTTACAGGAGAGAGGATGAGCTTGGGGTTGAGTATTTTAAGCTATGGGAAATCCAAATAGATCCAGGAGATACTTATTTATTCTGATAGAGTACTCAAAAGTTACCTGGGCTGGAATTATAGTTGAAGGGTCATCAACATAAGAGTGGTAATTGCATTCATAGATAAGATTACTCAGAGAGAGAATGTCAAGACCAAAAAAGATCCTGGACCAAAATATATAAGAACATCACTACTTAAAGAAAGGGCAGAATAGGGACTCACGAAGGAGATGAGAATGTAAAGTTATATAAATTAGAAATATTTTAAGCAGGACAGAGTTAACTATGTCCCTAATGAGGTGAAGTAAAATAAAGACTGCAAAAGACCAGCTAAATTTAGCAACAGAAGTACCATCAATATCTTTGGTGAGAGTGCCTCCCGTGAAGCTTCACTGGTGGAGTCAGTATGGAGTGTGTTAAAGCATGGCTAGGAGCATGAAAGGGAGACTGCAAATACAGGTGAGTGTTTCAAGAGGTTTATCTGTAAAGGAGAGTCAAGAGGGCACTATGTGGTGGAGGACATAACATTGAAGGGTGGTTTTAGTGATGGAAAATTTTAGAGAATGTTAAATGCTCACAGAATATGGAATCTCTTTTCAAGATGCCAATACACAGAAGAAATAAATGCATATATCATATATCTTCACGAGCCAGCAATGTAATGAAAGTATATTCCCATATAACATAGTCACTGAAGTGTTATCACAGAATATTTTACAAATTAATTATCTCTAAAATTACATTTGTAAAACTGGTGTGCTTCACTAAATCTCCATGGGCAAGATAGACTGATAGAGACAGAGCATTTATTTGTACAAATGTTGAGAGTTATGAATTGAGGAACAATTATACCTAATGATAGATTCTAAAAGTTCTTATGATCTAATCTAATAAAAGAGTAATATGCTAATTGTGTCACTCCACTACATCCCAAGACACACCCACCAGCCATTCAGAGCCACTATATGCAAATTAACCCAATCAAGATGGTGGCTGGCAGCCACAGAGCTAGAGCAAACAGGAGGCTTCCTTGCCCCGGTGATGGAGGAAGCTGCCTGCCTAGGCAGGCTGTGGCCTCTGCTCAAGGCAACAAAGTTTTATGTATAGAAGATAAATAAACCCCAGATACCTGCTTCCAGCCAGCCTCCCTGGGAGCGTGGGTGGCTGGGGGCTGTGGCCAGCCTGCAAACAGTCATCAGCCCCTTACCCAGGTTGGCCCCACTCTCATGGGGCGAAGGTCCCTGGTGGGGGGCTTGGCCAGCCTGAAAACGGCCCTCAGCCCCTCACCCAGGCTGGCCAGGCACCCCAGCAGGGACCACCCTCCCTGAAGGGGATATGACCAGTCTGAAAACAGCCCTCAGCCCCTCACTCAGGCTGGCCAGGCACCCCAGCAGGGACCTCCACCCTGAAGGGAGTGTGGCTAGTCTGAAAATGGCCCTCAGCCCCTCACCCAGGCTGGCCAGGAACCCCAGTGGGACCCCCACCCTGATCAGGGACACCCTTTAGGGCAAACCAGCCAGCTCCCACCCATGCGCCAGGCCTCTAACCTATATAATAAAAGAGTAATATGCAAATTGACCCTACCAGCAGAACGACTGGGAAGGACTGGTCACTATGACACACACTGACCATCAGGGGGCAGACGCTCAATGCAGGAGCTGCCCCTGGTGGTCAGTGCACACCCACTGGAGGAGCTCTGCTCAGCCACAAGCCAGACTGATGGCTGCCAGTACAGCGGTGTCGGTGGGAGCCACTCCTGCCTCCTCAGCAGCACTAAGGATGTCCGACTGCAGTTTAGGCCTGTTCCCTGCTGGCAAATGGACATCCCCTGAGGGCTCCTGGGCTGCCAGAGGGATGTCTTACTGCCAGCTTAGGCCCGATCGCCCAGGGAGCGGGCCTAAGCCAGCAGGTGGGTATCTCCCGAGGGTTCCCAAAGAAGATGGCACAGGCCATGCTTAGGGACCCCCCAGGTGCACAAATTTTTGTGCACTAAGCCTCTAGTTAAATATATAATGCACTAAGAAAAATAATTTTCAGTTAGATCCCCTTCAACATAAAAAGTGTAACAGTGCATAAACAGTGCCAAGCTTTGATAACTATCACTCTCTGGAAATACTTTGCTTTATGGGTACTCTTATATTTTCCATAGACTATTTCTTTAGATACTTCTCTTTGTAACTACCCACAATACCCTTAATAATGCCATGAGTATAGCCCATATCTAGCAAATTAGGGAGTACCTATAATAAATCTTAATTATTTTACTCATTTTGGTTCAATGATGCTAATTTTGAATTTCTAGATTTTACTTTTTCTTTCTAGTTTATGTTCATATATGGAATAAATGACTCACTTTTTATTTCATTTTATAATTTCATGAAGAATCTGATTATTCTAATTTTTATTGCTTTGTAGGCATTTCACAACTGAATTTCTCAGACTAACAGTACTTTTAGTTTGCCAACTACATATACAAACCAAAGTAGAACTGAGAGTACTATGGTGGAATACTATGGTGGAGTACTGTGGTCATTTGTTCAATTACTTATTCATTCAACTTTCAACAAACATCTTCTAATCAGAATATGCGCCAAGATCTGAACTGGACATTAGAAATACAAAGAGGGATAAGCTATAAGTAATCACTGCCCATAAGGCAACATGTAGTAATGTCATAAAACTCAACAGGAACATGAGGGTAGATCTAATAACTGCCTGCTACACAGCATAGATTCCCTAAGGCCATGATATTGCATCAGGGAGATCATAGTTTGAGTTCTTCTGGGAAAGTTATAGTTTACACCCATTGTATCTTTCCTACCACTTTCATTCCCTAAATAAATATAGGGTGTCCCAAAAAGCATATACACACACTTGGAATAATTATAAAGGCTGTGTTTAATAAGTACATTTCATTTTCAAAATTGAGCTATCAGCTGTTATAGTATGTATACATTTTTGGGGACACCCTGTGTATCCATACAGATCCTGTAAGCTGGAGCAAAAGTTTATTAGGAAAACATAGCTGTTTAAGTGTGGGAAGTTGTATTTTACAAAGAGAACAAAGGAAACACGAGCATGGGGTATTAGAGAAACTCTAGTAGCTCAGCAAGACCAGGATGAAGAGAACTTCTGAGCAGGGTGGTTATCAGGAACAAAGACAATTAAATCAGTAGACAGGGCTTCACGTGTCAGGCCCTTGTTGGTCAAACTAAGGTGTCTGAACTATTCGGAAAATAAAGAGTTGCCGTTGGAGGATTCCTGAATTTCAATCTAGAATCTCATACTATACATTTCTTCAATTTTGCATGATGCCTGCAGTGATACATGGCAATGGAAAACACATATTCAATAATAAATGTCTACTTTGTCCAGTATTTGGAGTACTTACTCCAAGTCAAACTAACCCGAAGTCACTGTATAGTAACAGGACGTTTAGAATTAAAAAAAAACAAAACACATTTAGACATGATAGGGAGCCTCTGAACCCAGTTGTTTGCAATCTCCCTATAGCTGTGTCTGTTGGGTTAGTTTACACAGAAGGTGAGGAGACAACACAGAGAACTCCTAAATAGAGGAAATAAGAAGCAATGTGATACCATCTCACACCTGTCAGAATGGCTATCTTCAACAAATCAACAAACGACAAGTGCTGGAGAGGATGTGGAGAAAAAGGAACCCTCGTGCACTGCTGGTGGGAATGCAGACTGGTGCATCCACTGTGGAGAACAGTATGGAGTTTCCTCAAAAAAATAAAAATGGAACTCCCATTTGACCTAGTGATCCCACTTCTAGGAATATATCCCAAGAAGCACCAATCCGAAAGGATATATGCGCCCCTATATTCATAGCAGCACAATTTACCATAGCTAAGATTTGGAAACAGCCAAGTGCCTGTCAGCAGATGAGTGAATTAAAAAACTGTGGTACATCTATAAAATGGAATACTATGCTGCTGTAAAAAAGAAGGAATTCTTACCATTTGCAACAGCATGGATGGAA